>JAJPUD010021050.1:11706-23682 GCA_023553655.1 Myrmecobius fasciatus | reverse complement strand
AAAAAAAAAAAAAAAAAAAAAAACTGGAGTTACAAAGGATCAGACATGACTGAAGCAGCTGAGCAACAACATATAATACTAGTTAGGGGAAAGAACTTCCCCAGAGTTATACCACAAATTAGTGGCCAGGGAGGAAGGGATGGTAGATAGAGTGCCAAGCCTGAATTAAAGGTCAGCATCACACACTTTACTTCTGTTTGCCCCAGTTTTCTCAACTTTAAAATGAGGATAATAACAGCATCCACCTGCCAGGGTTGTTATGAAAATCAAATGGGATGATATTTTGTAAAACGCTTGGCACAGTGCCTGGTACATAGGGGATAATATATAAATATTTATTCTCTTCCTTTTCCCCCTTCTTCCCTAGTGACAGAGCTAGACTTTAATAGGTTTCAGTTTAATGGAGGAAATGCCCAATCAGTGACTAAGCAATAAGTGAAGCAAAGAATGCCCTCCTTTATCTAGTCCAAAGAGAGAGATAGACAAACAGAGAGAGAAAGAGAGAGGGAGAGGGAGAGAGAGAGAGAGGGAGAGAGAGGGAGAGAGGGGGGGGAGGGAGAGAGGGAGAGAGGGAGAGAGAGAGAAACAGAGAAACCTGTTGAAGCCTTCAGCTTAGGCTAAGGTCTCCCACTGCATCCTGGGTCATCTCTAGTTCATCCTGATCCATATCTGATGCTCTGGAGGGAAAACTGAGGCAGGTGACCCTGCACAACCCTCCCTATTACTTGTACATCATGGCATCATCTCCCTGATATCATGGTACTCTTCAGGAAAAAGGACAAATAATAACAACAGCAGCCAGCTAGACTAAAATAAAGATTAATTTGCACAGTGAATCTGACCATTTTCACACACACCCCTTAAAGTCCCAAGAAGACAGTCATATCACCCCCCAAATTCTCCACATTCACCACTGCTGACCAGTGCCTGAAATGCAGCAATTGCCATGACATTAGCATGTCATCATGGAGAAAGCCTTGGAGCTGGGCCACTTGGGTTCAAACCTTGGCTGTACCATTTCCCAAGGTAAGATGAGGCTTTACATTTCCCAGAGCTATTGTCTCATTGGTACCACCCTGGAAAGAGGCAGATGTGGCTTACTTATGCTTCTTGTACAGATGGGCGAACTTCATTTAGGCTCAGGCAAAGGGAGGGACTCAGGTTAAGTTCCACAAAGTTAGTGACAAACCAGGATTAAAACAGCTCCAGTAACCCCCAACCCAGAGTCATTTCCATTAAAGCGCTCATTTACTGTCAGCATCAGGACTTGAGGCCATATGTTCTTCCTTGATTCCTGAATCTATTTTTTTTTACTGTACCCAGGGCTCGGGTCACATGTCAGAAGGTCATTGCCCACAAGATGTTTGATCATGTGGTCCTGGTGTTCATCTTCCTCAACTGCATCACAATAGCCCTAGAGAGACCTGATATTGATCCTAATAGCACAGTAAGTACCCCCATTTCACCGCAATGGTCCCTTTCACAGAGCTCTCAGCTCTGGGCTCAATTTGTAATTCACCTTCAAGTAATTTTGGAAATAGCCACACAACAGTTCTTTGTTTTGGGAAAGGAAGAAGATCTAGGGGTTAAAATATAAATTCTTTGAGGATAGACACTATTTAATTTTTGGCTTTGCCTCACCAGACATCAGCACATATTTGGCACATAGTAGACACTTCTCTTCCCTGTCTCTTCAAAAATACACATTATTAGACAGACTTTCCCTCAGATTGGGTTTGGGCTTGTCTGAATTATGTAGGCAAGTGGCTCAGGCATGGTCAAACTATCTTATATCCAAAGAACTATTCCTGAATGACCCAGACAGATTTATCAGTACTACTCGTCCCCACTGAATAGAAGTCTCTGTCACTACAGAGATGGTTCTGCAGCTGATGGCTTTACTGAAAATCATTGGCAGGGCAGTTTACATGATCAGAATAATGGAAGTCTGAACTCTAATTTAATATGCTAATGTTCATTTTAGAAATGAGGACATGAGCATCTTGGAGATAGGGATCACTCCAAATCAAGTCACTGGAAAATCAGAATTAATATAAATCTCCCAGCTCAAAGATGGGATTTTTTCAACCACACCCTCCCTCTTGGAAATATTCTACTCTTAGACATGTAAGCTATAAATGTCCCTAATTTCCTCATATACTGAGTGCTAATCATTTATGAGTAATACATAGCTCCAGCCTGCTAGTACTCTGGGTCCCCATTGTCAGGAACTCTCATGTCATATCCCTTCCTTACAGGAGCGGGTCTTCCTGAGTGTTTCCAATTACATCTTCACAGCGATCTTTGTGGCTGAAATGATGGTGAAGGTATCTGGCATCAAGATGTTTTGGTTTTTTTGGGGGGATTGGGTGAGGACACAGAGAAGAAAGTAGCAGGGGGTGGGGAAGCTTCCACATGGCTTTTGCTCAGACACCTAGTAAACATGGCTTATGATTTCAAAAGATTCTGGAGAATAGCCCACAAAAGACCCAAAACCTCTGTTTATTTCTCCAAAAGTTTCTAGGTCTGGTACTCCCCAACTATTCATTGTCCTGAAATTTCCTCCCCACAGAATGTCTTATCTACTAAAATCCTATTTTGGGGGGCAGCTAAGTGGTCCAGTGAATAGAACATTGCCCCTGATGTCAGGAGAACCTGAGTTCAAGTTATATAACCCTGATTGTCTTACCAAAAAAAATCCTTTTTGATCTCCAAGACCCAGCTCAAACACCATTATTTCTGTGAAAGCTTTCAACTCAGACTTCTTATTTTCAAGTCCAAAGCTCTTTTGGCCATCCCATTTTTTCTCAATATGGGTAAGGACCCACACTGGACCCTAGGGGAGATATAAAGATAAGTAAGAACTAAATAAGGGTTGTGTAGACAGCTAGCATCCAGTAAATTGCTTCCCACAAGGCTGTGCACACAGTATACCCTCAATAATATTCTTGAGTTGACAATATCTGTGGTTCCTTTCCCAGATGGTGGCTCTGGGCTTTTTCTCTGGGGAAAACAGTTATCTGCAAAGCAGCTGGAATGTGCTGGATGGACTACTAGTCTTTGTCTCCATCATCGACATCATTGTCTCCATGGCTTCAGCTGGTGGGGCCAAGATTTTAGGCATCCTCCGGGTCCTGAGATTGCTGAGGACACTAAGACCACTTCGGTATGTACTGCACTCTGGAATCTGTTCCTTCTGAGTAGTACCAGATACAGCATGAAAGTGTACCATTGGGAATGGTACCCAAAGAAGGTTCTTCCTACAGCCAGCTCTCAATTATCTAAGAGTACATGGCCCATTATATGGCTTATCCAAGTCTTTTCACACTATCTCCATCTTTTTCTTGGCTCTTGACTAATCCAGAGCCTCTAAAAGTAACCAGAAGAAGTAAAAGGAAAGAAGCTCATATTCATTTTCCTGAAGTACAATGATTTGAGACAGAATTCTCATTAAAATAACTAGCAATTATTTGTTTATAAAATATTTTACATACATTAACTCAAAACAACCTGATGAAATAGGTGTTATTAGTATCCCTATTTTATAGATAAGAAAACTGAAGATGAGATTTAAATGAGTTGTCCTGAGTCACTGAGCTAATAAATATCTGAGGCAAGATTTAAACTCTGATCTTTCTGACTTCAGGTCTTATATTCTATGCACTCTGCCACCAGCTGCTGCTAGTCATTCTCATTGGCAATGCTGACCAGAGGCCTACTCTCCTTCCTCATCTCTATCTCTTAGCATTCTCAATTTCTTTCAAAGACCAGATTACTTGGTAGCCAGGTGAAAGAACAACACATCAATGAGCAAAATACTGTATGGGCATTGTAGAAAGTGAGACAGATGCCTTATGCTCTGTGCCCAGTCCCCAAGGCCATCTTGGAATACTTAACTCATCTCCAAAGACCTTTTCCAAACTATGAATTCTATAAAGCACCTCTCTTGAGTTGATCTCTAAGAGGTTAGTGTTCCCATCTAATGCTGGGGATGTGATGGAACCAGCTTATACCCAGTTTGTAAGAGCCACACTGAAATATGATTTTCAGTGTGTGTATTTACACCTCAGAAATCAGAAAATGCTACAAATAGGGTTGCATTACTGTTTTGATGATTGTCCAGACTTAAGAAAATGGTGAAGAAAATGTTAATATTGTAGGTCAAACTTAAATGTATATCATTAATACTTTTTGTTTTGGAGAGCCGGTTGTTAAATATTTTCCAGCACACTCCTGACTAATGGCCAGTGACACAAACAGCCTCTGTTAAAAATCCAGAGTATAGTATGGCAAAGCATAAAGAAGACTTTAGAGGTCTAATCTAACATTTTCAATTTAACAGGAAACGCCGTGCTTTGCACTTTTGAATCCTCCAAAAAAGGTCTGATGAATTATGAAGGAACCAGCAAAAACTAGTATTTGATTCAAAATTTTAAAATTGGAAAGAAGAAACAGTATCAGTTAAGAAATATAAAAAGTACATAAGTATTTTGTCCTTTGTATTTTTCTCCAAAAAGAAATTTTCTTTGAAGTTAATGTATTAACCCAACAAGATAGCCAATCAGTGTTCATGTATGAATCTCAAGACAATAGCAATAACTAGATCACTAGTCCAATGATTAGAGTGCTGTGCCTAGTCAGAAAGAATAGAGTACAAATCCAGCCTCAGACATTTATTCCCTGTGTAACCCTGGGCAAATCAATTTAACCCTGTTTGCCCCAGTTTCCTCATCTGTAGAATGAAGTGGAAAAGGAAATGGAAGACTACTCCAGTATCCTTGCCAAGAAAACGCCAAATGGCATCACAAAAAGTTGAATGTGAAAATGACTTAACAACTGCAAAAATCAATAACTAGAGGAAAAAGAGAGTTATAAGGCTAGAAGTATTTATTAAAAAATAAAAAGGTCCAGATGAAAACCAGTAGCCCCACGATCTAGTCCCACCAGTCCCAAAGTGGCAGCCAAATTCCTCATAATCAAGCCTACCCTTCCATTTCCAACACTCTGAAGTATGCATGATTTCCATGAAGATCTGATATCCATGAGGAAATACCCTTTGCCAAACTGTCCTCCTTGCATTTGTTGATCCTCCTTTTTATTGTGTCAGTATAGGGAGAATAATCTTCAAGGGCACTATAACCCTTCTTATAGTGGTGACTGGACAATCTCTTTCCCAGGCCTGAACTAAGGGGCCCATGTTTACTCTGCCTTAACTTTGTGTTCAACATGTACACAAATCTCCAGATCTATAAAAGTAAGCTCCTACTCCATTTTATACTGGGCAGTCAAATGGGTACTTAAATCAACAATTTACATTTTTGGATTGGTAAAGTGAGGGGAAAAAAATGTTGATACTACTAATTAAGAGCATGTGAATTCTGTCAAAGAGAATCTCATACCTATATCCCCAAAAAGAGCTCATTGACCAATTCAGGTCTGGGGATAGGGATTAATAAATCTGTCACTATGCCAATTATGTGACTGATTCCCACGGAGCTAGCTTTGCAAGAAATCTCTGAGAGTGACAGGACAAAAGCAGGGGAATGATAGGAGGAGCTATACCTGGCCCTGTTATCTCAGCCAGTGAGATAAAAGATAAATAATTTCAGTTCCTACAAAATGGAAATCCAAAGAGATGGTTGTAAAATATTTATCAGCATACCCTTGCCACTACCACATTAAGTGCTTAATAAATGCTTGCTGGTGGATTGATTGATGATATATATAAAGTTGTGGCAATGAGTTTACATAATCCCACTGAAGATTGATTGTCAAAGATGATGTACAATTTATTCCCCAAACAGTGTATCAGAGAAGTTGAATTGCTGAACTAGTGTTACCAAAAATGAACAATGGTATCATCTAGTGGCAGTTCCTATAACACATGGACACATGGACCTTGGGATCTAGAAAGTGCTGTGTACAGGACTATTAGGGGGCACCATAGTGCATAGAGTGCTTGACCTGCAGTCAGGAAAACTCATCTCCCTGAGTTCAAACCTGGTCTCAGACATCTACTAGCTATGTAATCCTTAAGTAAGCAAGTTACTTAACCCCATTTGCCTCAGCTTCCTCATCTGTAAAATGAGGTAGAAAAGGAAATGGCAAACCACTACAGTATCTTTTCCAAGAAAACCCCAAATGAAGGTCATGAAGAGTCAAATACAAGTGCAACAACTCAACAACATAAAAAAGTAATTCTGTCTATATAAAGTGACAGGAGATATTGCATTCTCCATAAGATGAAGTCATAAGTCTGGTGCCTAGTTCCTTTTCATGATAATAGGTAGATCATGACCAACTTACTCTAAATGTTGCCCTATCTCCAGGTGCTGGGTTAGGTATTGGAGGACCCAAGAGCAAATGTTAGTTTTGCCAATGGATTCAATATGTGATCTTGGAAAAAATTTTCCTTCCCACCTGAATCTTGGTTTCCTCATCTCTGACCATAAAAAAGTAGAGAGAGGGTACATAAAAATTATCTAATTGTTCTACTTAGGAACTGGTAGAGGATGCAGTGGATAGAACACTAGGCTTGGAATCAAGAAGAGTCATCTTCATGAGTTCGAATCTAGCATTAGTCACTTATGCTCCGGGCAAGTCACTTAACCTGTCTCAGTTTCCTCATCCGTAAAGTGTTCTGGAAAAGAAAATGGCAACCTACTCCGATATCTTTGCTCAAAAAAAAAAAAAAAAACAAATGGCATCATGGAGAAACAGATATAACTGGGGTGGGGAGGATGACAACAACAACAAAAGTGCTCTTCCATTTTACAAAGTATTTATACGTGTCTTAGGGCCCTACTATCTCAGATTCTTGATGACTTTAATTATCAGGGCTACCATGTAGTCATCAGGTTGGAAACTGGATTCCAACAAGGATGCCAGAGACAGATGTTCAAAATTTGTTCTTAAATTTATTTGTTATAATATCTCAATCCAGGGTGATCAGCCGAGCCCCAGGCCTTAAATTGGTGGTGGAGACCTTGATATCATCCCTCAGACCCATTGGAAATATTGTCCTCATCTGTTGTGCCTTCTTTATAATCTTTGGTATTCTTGGAGTTCAGGTAAGAGTGTTCTTTGCACTTCCTGCCATAGTGTAGGATTATAAGTATAAGGAAACCTGGGGGGAAGGGGGTATGGCTTCCAGTCCAGCTCTGCTACAAACTCAAAATGTGATCTTGGCTAAAGCTGTTATTCTCCCTGAGCTTCAACTAATCTCACATTTAATACCTGTGTGGCAATTGAAGTCACTAAATTTCCTTGATATTTTCTCAGGGAGGAAGAGAGGTAAAAGAAAGAAAGAGAAAATTTAGATGAATGTTATGTTAAGTAGTTCAGTATGAAATTTTGTTTTGAGATTTTTTTTAATCTACAAGCCTTTGGCCACTTTCATTTCTTGAGCTTGAGCCATATATTTAAAAGCTTCCTCTTTGCTCTTGCAGTGAATCTTGAAGTCATAGAGTATGACGTGCATGCTGACTTAATTTTTTTGTTTTGTTTTTAATTATTTTTTCAATTATCAAAAATTGAATACTAAAAATTGTCTATTTGTAACTGGAGAAAAATAAAATAGTATTTTTTTAAAGTTACTAACTTTTCTTGAGCCTTGAGTTTCCTCATCTATAAAGTGAGGTGGCTGATCTAGGTTCCTGAGGAAGTTGTATTCTAATGGGTATTCTTAACCTGGTCAGTGATTAGATTTCAGAAGGCTTGTGAATTTGGATGGAGGAGGGAGGGACGGCATCTTTATTTCAATATAATTTTATTTCATTTGTATTCCCATGTATTTTACTTTATGGATCTAAAAACATTTTTCTAAGAAGGAATTCACATACTTCATCAGACTATCTAAAGGGTCCATGACAAAAAAAAAATTAAGAATCCCTGGACCAGATGTCTCTAAGATCCCCTCCCAGATCTATCATTCTGTGATTCTATTTCTGGGAGAAAATTAAGTTCAATATCATGAATTCCCATTTGATAGATGAAAAAAATTAAGAACCAGGAGGGGTCTGGAAAAAATACAAAACTATCTCTAAACCTTTGCCAAGGCTCTTCCTGTCCCCCACCATCCATTCTTAAAAGAAATTCCTTCCCCCAACCCCAACCATTTTTTTAATCCTTTCTTTCCCTCAAGGCCTAACTTCTCTGTCATTCCTCTATGAAGCTTCCTTGACCAGCCCCACTTCCCAAAAAACAATTTATGCTAATTTTTTCCTGTACCCTTTCCTTTACATGCATTTCATTCACCCTTGTATTGTAGGTGTTTTAGATATGTCTCTCCCTTTCTCCATTACCCCCTTCCCAATTATATTGTGAAGTTTCCTTGAGAATAAGATTTCTGTCATATCCATCTTTGGATTCCTGACATCCATTGTATATCAATCCTTTCATGAGTGTTTGTTATTGATAAACATTGGTTGAGATAAGCTTTCATCTCTTTGTTCTAGCTCTTTAAGGGTAAGTTTTATTACTGCGATGGTCCAGACACTCGAAACATCACCACCAAAGCTGACTGCTGTGCAGCCCATTACCGCTGGATCCGGCGCAAATACAACTTCGATAATTTGGGTCAGGTGAGCACCACGCCAGGCCAAGTTGGGGCCAATGCCAAGTCCACAGATATCAGGCGTACCTCACAGTTCCCACTGTGTGCAGACCTTCCTTTCTGTCCCATCTGGGGCTGGCTCCTCCCCTAAACAGAATGCCATGTCTAGAAAAGTCCACAGGCAAATATTTCTCCTGTGGTCAGAGCCAGACAAAAATGGGATCAGAGCAGCCAGCAGGTCTTTATGATGTGGATATTGTCTTAGTCCATTGAAGAAGTACAAATTGGACACAATTGACTCACCAGCAGCTAAGTAGTATAGTGGAGAGATTAAATGTTGCACTTGGAGTCAGGAAGACTCTCCTCAGACACATATTGTCTGTGTAACCCAGGGCAAAGGCATTTATCTCCTCTCAGGCTTCCTATTCTTATTTGTAAAATGGGAATAATATTATCACTTATCTCTTAGGGTTGCTGTGATGATCAAATGGAATAATCTATGTAAAATTTGAATAATATAGATTCTTAAAGTGCCATATAACTGTTATCAGCAGTAGTAATTGTATTGACAATAAAATTCTCATAAGACTGGCAAAAGCTGGGACCACAATAACATCAAATAACCTTAGAGTTGTGCAAGACTCCTGAGAAGCTTATAGTCTGCCACTGTTGGTCATATATGGCTTTAGATTATAAGCCTGAAGAAGGGTGAGATTGTCTTTCTCCTAATTGTATCCCCAGCACTTAGCACAGTGTAAATGTTTAATGGATTACCTGATTGGATAAAAGAACAGAGCCTTGATTTCGATTCTAGTTGTGTTTATCTAACTAAGTGGTCTAATTCCTCTGTCATTCTTCTATGAAGCCCTCCTTGACCACCCTCACCTCTAAAAATCAATTTATCCTAGAATTTTTCCTGTACCTTCTCGTTTACATGCATTTCACTCACTTTTGTATCACAGGTATTTGTAGATGTCTCTCCCTCTTTCCATTCCCGCCCCCCAATTATACTGTTAAGCTTCCTTGAGAATAAGATTTCTGTCATATCCATCTTTGGATTCCTAACATCCATTGTATATCAGACCTTTCATGAGTATTATTTATGAACTTTGTAAATAGTGCCAGATCGCTAAATCACATCTGGGTCCAGCATCATTGTTTTGCAGGCTTCTATTGTCCTATTTCCTAACCTCCTCCATTCTATATTATACTCTCCCACCTCCTATCTTTTGCCCACACCGTGCTCCATATTCTATGCCCCAAATGTATTCCCTCCACCCCTACCACAATAATAATCTTCGCCCCTATAGATGCCTCCTCTTTCCTTCAAGACCCTGTCTAGATTCTCCCTTTTCCTAGCTCTTTCTCCCCTCATTTCCCCAGATGAAAATGATCTTCCCCTCCTCAAGTTTTTCCTTGCACTTTGTCTAAACCTCTCCTTAGATCTAGTCTTGTTCATCTTTGTAACCTCTTTAGGTCATTGTTTGTGTATGTTTTCTTCTTCCCATTGAATGTAAACTACTTGAGAGAAGGGACTGTGTTATCTCTATCTGGCTCTCCCCAGTGTTCAGCATAAGACTTGCATAGAATAGGCACTTTCTGAAAAACATTGGAAGGAGTGCTGGTATTTGAGCTCCAAGGATCCGAATTCAGTTCCTAATATTGCCAATTAATACCTATCAGGGTATTCCTCATCTGGGAAACCATGGAGTTAGAATAGAGAATTTCTAACATCCTTTTCAGCTCCAAATTTATGAGCTTCTAATCCCTAAAGTGCTGGATTTGGAAGCAAAAGACCTCCATGTGAATCCCATCTCTATTACTTCCTCTGTGACCTTGGACCTGATAATCCACTTCCATAGGCTTCCAGCTCTAAACCCATGATCTGCTACTATGATCCATTAATAAATATTTGGTAAAATTAAATCACATTACAATTGCCTTCTGCTGAAGGTTTTATCTACACTCTAGACCCCCAACTGGCTCCTTCCCTTCCTGACAATGGCGCTACCCAGGTGCTTTGAGTACTGATATACCTGTCTCTTTTTCCTTTTATAAACATGCAAAATGCCAAGTTTTAAGCAGATCTGATATTCACCAAGAAATGAAAAACTTTGCAAAATGCCCATGAGACATACAAGAATCAGAGTGCTAGCAAAATGACTATCAGAGCAAAAATGAGGGATATAGAGAGCATTCCACACAATGCTTCTATTTTTACAAAGGGGCAACCAGAAGCCCAGAGAAAGTAAATGACTTACCCAGAATTGACCTGCAGGTTAGTGGAAAAACTTCAACTGTAAAACCAGGAATCCTCACTCCTACCCCTCCCCAGGATTTTTTTTTTAACTTTAGCAAGGTTCTTTCCAATCTATGTCTTTGTAGGCTGTAGCTTTGATGAAGCACAATAAGCTGGAATTCTTAGCTGCTTCCAATGATCCCTAGCTTTCCTCTTCTTAGTTTGTAAAGATAAGAGTGGGAGGTTCTGGGAGTGGTTGATTGCATCCACAAGTCATGACTCCACTTCTTTCTGTCTTTCCTGGGCCAGGCTCTTATGTCCCTTTTTGTGCTCTCGTCCAAGGATGGCTGGGTGAACATCATGTATGATGGCCTAGATGCCGTGGGCATCAACCAACAGGTACCTAGGGGGTCAGAGGTGGCAGAGTTTTCCATGAGACAGCATGAATCTCAGTGCATTTTTAGAAAAGTAAGGTCTTCCTCACTCTTATTGCCCCCCCAAATGTCACCCCTTTCCCTTTTCTGTCAGATTTAGGGTTTCCAAAACAGGAGTGTCAGTGAAATTATGAAATACACACATACACTCTCACCTCTTTCTCACACAAAACACACTCACACATACACACTTTCTCACACACATTCTTTTTCTCACACATACACTCAAATACACACACTCACATATATTCTTTCACACACACACTCTCTGCCTCTGTCTCTGTCTCTGTTTCTCTTTCTATCTCTCTCTGTGTCTCTATCTCTGTCTGTCTCTGTCTGTCTCTGTCTTTCTGTCTCTCTCTGTGTCTCTCTATCTCCATCTCTCTGTCACACACACACACACACACACACACACACACACACACACACACACACTTCTTGAGGTAGTTGTTGCTGATCTCCAGAAAAATGGAGCCAATTTCCCCTAGATAGACACCTGTGTAGTACATGCAGCCCTTAAAAAGGCCCCCGCCCCCAAATCTCTCTCCCTGGTTCCTGAAATCCATTTTTCTTCCTTGAGTCCACTATAAGAATTCAGAACCAGGCTCGGGGGAGGAGAACAGAAGACAGCCAAATACTGGGAGGTGGGGGGAGGGGAGGGGAGGGGCGGGGCACAGAGAATTCAGACTGGGTTGGGACATGGTCGATGGCTCTGGGGACCAGGCACTGCTCCGTGCCTGGCTCGGACG
>JAJPUD010021050.1:0-11379 GCA_023553655.1 Myrmecobius fasciatus | reverse complement strand
GTCAGGACAAAGTCATTGGGAAGATTCCTCCTTTCCCCAGGAAAAAAAAAAAAGGCCCGAAGTGAATTGTCTTCCTAGCAAAGTCCTGGGCTGTCTGACCGGACTGATGGGTCTCTTCTTGCTTCCTAGATTGCAGTGAAGACAACCCATGTGAGGGCCTAAGCAGACACGCTACCTTCACCAACTTCGGCATGGCCTTCCTCACCCTCTTCAGGGTGTCCACAGGAGACAACTGGAATGGAATCATGAAGGTATCTCCCTAATGTCCCAAAATGCCCACAAGCAATACATCCTTCAACACAGTGGCCAACTGCTGGTGCTTCTTCCTTACCTCCACCCCCAATCTTCTGTAGGGAAGAAGGGAAGGGACAGTGTCCCGGGCCCTGCCCTGCCATCAGAAAGCTCACACTCTGAAGGGAGACAGAGTGGACCTAAGTCCTACTTTCCTAATGCTCACAATAAGAAGAGAATTGGATAAGACAGGTTTTACAAAGACCAATGAAAGTCTGCATCTGATTCAGGGGTAGAAAGATTTCTGAGTAGGGTCAAGTAGCCAAAGAAGGCTTCCCAAAGTAGGTAGGGTATGTAATAGATAACACTGGATTTGGAGTCAGGAATATCTAATTTTGAATCCTACCTCTAATATGACTAACTGGGTGAATTTGGGTAAGTCACTCTCACCCTCAGTTTTCGCATCTATAAAATAGGAGTAATAATAACTTTTACCTCTTTCAGTCAGGATTTCATTAAATGAAATAGCATGTATAAAGTACTTTGCAATCCTTAAGGTGCTTTAGAAATGTCAACTCTTGATTGGTTGGGTAGCCTTTGAAGAAATGGTAATGAGGATGTTCCAGGAATGAGCGTAGCATGAGTGAAGGTGTGGACAACCATAAAGACCATAAAGAGCCCAGTTTAGCTGAAGGAAAGGGGGTAGATGGGCATTAATAGGGGGTGGTAAGATTGGATAGCTGTTTGGAGAACCATGGATAAAGGACTTTCAGTGTAAATCTGAGGCAGGATTTATCTATTTTAATCATAGAGGCTCAACTCCCTAGGATCCTTGATTAAAATAAATGGGTATCTAGGGCCAGTGGAAGTCATTCCTCTAACCCAGGCCAGCCCCTCAGGGCAGGGGAAGGGTGGCTTGGGTGCCATCTAGGCTTGTCTCTGTGGTTAGGACACGCTCCGGGAATGTGCCCGTGAGGACAAGCACTGCCTGAGCTACCTGCCCATCATCTCACCCGTTTACTTCGTCACCTTCGTCCTGGTTGCCCAGTTTGTGCTGGTCAATGTGGTGGTGGCTGTGCTGATGAAACACTTGGAGGAAAGTAACAAGGAGGCCCGGGAAGATGCTGAGATGGATGCTGAGATTGAGCTGGAGATGGCACAGAACAGTACAGTTCCTGCTGCTGTGGTCCGAGGTCCAGGGCCGCTCCCTGGCCCTGATAGCCGGCCACCCAGAGGGAGTCGCCGGACTGGGAGTCCTGAGTCCACTCTGTCTACGAAGCAGCAAGCCCTGGTAAGCACACCTGGTGACATCTGGGTTATCTCCCTGCTTCCTCACATCAGCATAGACAGACATTTCTGGGTAGGAGGCCTTTCCCTGCAACCTCATATGGATCAAGTGTTCTTAACCTGGGTTGTAAACTTGGATGAGGAAAAAATTATTTCTTTGATTCAATATAATTGGTTTCCTTTGTAATCCTATATATTTTAGTTTATGCACTTAAAAATATTATTTTGAAAATGAATCCACTGGCTTCCTGCTAAAAGTGGTCCAGAACACACAAAACAAGTTCAGATCTACTATAGTCTCTAAGCTAAGGTCCAATCCCATGTGATTCAGGTCATTTGAAAGATACCATGAAGCTTCATGGACCTCCACATGCTCAGACCCAGAGTTTAGAACTTGATGAGAGACCCAAGATATAGGCTTGAAATGATTCAGGAGCCCACTAACTTTTTTCTCTACAGGAAGGTGCTGGGTCTTCCAGGGAGTCCCGAAACCTCCTTGTGGTGCACAAGGTTGCTGTGTCCAGGATGCACTCCCTACCCAATGACAGCTATATGTTCCGGCCTGTGGTGCCAGCCACAGCCCCAAACACCCTGCAAGAAGTGGAGATGGAGACATACCCAACAAAAGCCCCAACAGGTATAGGGGAGGGGACTGACCCAATATCTCATCCACTATCAGCAGCAGCAGCAGCAGCACCATCACCACCACCACCCCCGCAGGTCAAGAAGGACCTGATCAGTGAGACTAGTCATTGGCCTTGTTGGGATGGGAGACCAGGAAGGGATGGTCAGATCAGGAGGAAAAGGAAAGAGGGAAGGGAATGATGGAAAGAACTACATTTGGCTTGAGAAGATCTGATCCCTGCTCTGCTAAATGTGAGACAAGTCAAAACCCATACCTTCATTGAATTTCAGTGTCCCCTTTGTAAAAAATGAGGGAATAAGATAAGATCATGTTTAAGGATCCTCCTTTATGTGGCACGAGTTTGTTCCCTAGTCACAGGGCTTTCCAGTTTATAAAACACTTTTGCATCTTTTTTGCAATAACCTTGGAAAGAAGATGGACAATGTAGGAGATTTTTCTCTTCATTTTAAAAGAGAAACCAAAGCCTGCTGAAGGTTTCCTGCCCATATAACACAAGAAATCAATGGCAGAGTTGAGTTTCAGGTTTCTTAACTCCCAGGGGCCCGGGGCCCTTTCTACCATACCAGTAAAGGTCAACAAATGAGGGAATGGGACCTTTCCCATTGATGAGGAACATGGGAATCCCTTTCTTTGCTGGATCAATACTGGAAAGGATCTGCCTCTGCTAGGAGGGCACAGCACTCTGGAGGACACATGGGAAGGGTCCCAAGCTCAGAATCCCATACCTTGGCAGGAAAATATGGATGTTGGCTGACTTCTAAAGCATGATCCCACATTGTGACCTCTCAAGACTTGGGGGAAGGATGGAGATGAAAAGAAGGTGATATTAAAGCAATGGCCCCAATGCTGGGACCATGGTATTCAGGGTACTTTTCCCAATAGCTTCTTGAATTATATGGGGTCACTTCCAACTAAACTTCAACTACAGTGAGATTCCAAACACAGGCATTTGTGTTTGACAGAATGTAAAGTCAAGGGGTAGATTAGGGAATCTGAGGTCCTATGTCCTGGGCTAAGTTCATTGGTCTATTAAAAAAGTTCTGCCACCCCTTCAGCCAATCAGGAATGGCCACTAATGCAAGTGTTCTACTCGTACACTCACACAACCACACAATCATTCAGCTACAAAATCAGGGTGCTCTCTTTCTCTTATTTAAGGGGACATGACTCAAGGCACAGTTTTCATAGAAAGCTGTCACAGGTCCCTTTCCAGGGAATAATCAGGTTCTCACAATGCTTTGGAAACAGAGAGATTTGCTCACTGGGGTAAGCATGTCTGAAAGATCTCTCAGATACATCAAAATATATTGAGACATGCATTGACCCGCAACAACCATCCCGTGAGTCTATTATCTATGTCCTGCTCTTATGAGGTTGTAGAAGTCAGGGGGAGGGAAGCACATCAGTGCTGATGCTAGCATCTTTCCCATACATGAACATGTGTGTATACAAACACATAATTCCTCCCTTACATTCTCATCCAGGCAGGAAAAGGACATAGCTACATACCCTTCAGGCATACTTACTCGAATAAACAAGTCTATCTGGTTCCAAAACACCACAAAAACTTGGCTATTGTCTGGGGAAAGACTCCTAATAGCTTTTTATGAATCTGCTATACTCTGTCATTCAGTAGCCCCCTAAATGAAAGACGGAGTCATGTCTTCATAACTGAATGACTATACAATTATGGGAGTATGGGAGCAGCACACCTAGACTCATGGCTATCCCTGATTAGCTGAGTGGGTGGCCCTGCTTTTGGCTGTAGTCAATCACTGGGAGAGAGCCCAGACCAGCCCATGCAATTGTTAGGAGTATACCATGTAGCTGACTGCTGATGGAATCTCTCCATGAAGCTATTTGAGCTTCAGACCCTACAACAGGGGGATGAACTTCATAGAAATGGGGCCGCTCAAGGGTACAGCAGGGTCACCTGCTGATGCATAGTGACCTAGAAAACCACATATTATCTATGTTCTAGTGTATTTTTAAATTTATTGTTACATATTTCCTAATTATTTTTTAATCTGGCTTGGGAACTGTGTTTGACAACTCTGGCTCATAAGGCACTCACCAACCTCTCCTCCATTCTATCTTTTGTTCTCTCTGGTGGTATTTGTGCCTTCATCCTTGTGGAAACACCATAGCTTCTCTCTGTCTCTGTGTATCTCCCCCTCTCTCTCACCTACTCTCTGCCTCTTTGTCTGTCTCTCTGTCTCTCTGTTTCTCTCTCTTTCTCTGTTTCTCTGTCTTTCCCTGTATCTCTGTCTCTCTCTGGTCTCTCTTTCCCTGTTTCCTTCTCTCCCTTCCCCTCTTTTCTCCTCCATCTTTTATCCTCCCTCCCTTCTGACTTTCCTAGATTTGCTTTTTAAATTCTTGTCTCAGAGGTTATTTCCTGCCTTCTTTCTCTCTTCCTTTCATGTACACATATGTGCCAATCCATGCACAATCTCTTGGGACAGTTCATTCAATTTACATCCTCCAGTGAGGAATGCTTTGTTTCAAAGTATCTTGAGCAGCTGGCAGATCCTCTGTAAATAAGCCCCTCAATAAAGACAGTTAATTCCTAGTCACCCAAAAGAGTCACATTCTTCCAATGTTCCCTTTTAGTTCCTCCCAATCACACAGGTACATTTTGTAGAGTCAAGAGACTGGTGAGTAGAAAATGTGCTCTGAAGTAAAGAGGGCAAAAGAATCGCTGAACAGGTTGTGCATTATAGCAGGTTTGAGGCATTTCTCATTAAGTGCTTCTAGACCCTCCAAGGAGAAAACTGTTTCTGAGATTCCATAAAAGGTGCTCTGAGTATCAGGAACATGTGGTACTGAACACAAAAAGCAGAGATGATTTGTGGTAGTTAGTGACCAACTGTTGCTGGGAAGGGAACCAAATACTAACTTTCTAATAACCAACGCAGAGGTTCAGTGACCTTCCCAAAGATATGATTTCAGGGCATGACTTACAAATATAAAAGCCACTATATAATTTAGGTGCATTATATTTTCAGGAAGAGGCTAGAAAGCACTTCTTGGATTATGGTGTCCTGGGCAAAAGCAAAATAGTATGTTTTCATGATTAGGAAAAAAAATGAAGAAAAGAGGGCATGATAACTGAGCTAAAACCTCCAGGTAGAAAGGGGAGTTTATTTTTTTATTACAATGGGGAAAAGAGGGTCAAGAAGTAGTTGTATTAATCAGCTTAGATGGGTAATAATAAACTACAAAGAAGGTAAAATTGCTCTATTTCTTCTTTTCATTATTCCCAGGAAAATTAACTGCTAATTAGTCATGCTTCCTCCTTCTTATACTTGGGAAAATGGGATTTTTTCATTTAATCTCACAGGAAGACTTGGATTCAGGTCCTGCCTCTGGTAATCATGGGCTGTATGATCTTAGGCAATTCTCTAGGACTTTAAGTGCAGGTATGATGCTTACCTAACTTGATAGCAATGGATAGAATGTTTCATCTTCTTAAGTTCAAATCCAGCCTCAGACATTTACCAACTTTGTGACCCTAGGGAATTCACTTAGCTCTGTTTGCCTCAGTTTTTTCCATCTGTAAAATGAGCTGGAGAAGGAAATGGCAAACAACTCCAGTATCTTTGCTATGAAAACACCCAAAGGGATCATGGTAAGTTGGGCATAATTGAAATACACATGCACGTGCATGTGCACAAACACACACATACACAGACACACTCATTTCATAGGCAGACTTTAAGGAAGACACTCTGCAAACCTCACACCTCACCACAAATTCAGTAGTGCTAATTATTCTCTTTATTTTGGGCAGCTGGATGATGCAGTACATAGTATGATGTTCCTGAAATCAGGAAGGAAGATTCATCTCCTTGAGTTCAAATCTGGTCTCAGACACAGCTAGAAAGTTGTGTGACTCTGGCCAATTCACTTAACTCCGTTTGCCTCAGCTTCCTCATCTCTAAAATGATCTAGAGAAAGTAAAGGCAGATCATTCTAGTATTTTTGCTGAGAAAAAAACAAATGGGAAAAAAATTAAAAAATAAATTAAATTAAAAATTAAAAAAAAAACAAATGGGGTCATAAAGAATCAGACAACTGAACAACAATAAATAATGGGCATGATACAAATTGGAAGAAACTGAAGCCCTCTGAGGAGAAAGTAGATGTTTGTCCTCTAAGGAATGAGTTCCATGAATACCAGCAATCAAGAAAGGAAGCATCTGTTTAGGCCAGAGGAAGAAAAGAGGAAAAGAAGGTTTGATTATCCACCTAACTAAAAACAAAGAAATCTGCATCTCTTTAAGATATAAACAGAGATCCCCCTCAGGACTTTCAGATCTAATGACTGATGCCCACTTCTGGTGACTGTTATCCATTTGGACACAGTGTATCAAAGAAGCATTGCTGTTGGTTATGAAGTCTTACATAACAAACTTAGGACCACAGGGCTGTGTTTGTCACTGTTGCCAATTGAAGACCAAGGTTTCATAAGAAATGAAGAATTGGTTAAGAAGTTGATGCCTGAGAATGGCATTTAGTTCTCTGAACTATGGATTAAAATATAGAAATGAGAGGCTCTTGACCAAGAATGGAGTACATATAATAAGAGGTTGTTTTTTTTTTAAACTATTCACTCTAAGTTTTATAAATCTAATGAAAAGGGCTTTAAACTGAAAAGATTAAAAAAGAAAAGCCTCTCTTTCTCCTTTTCTCTTTCCCTCTCCCACCCCCTTCTCTCTATCCCTCTCTTCCTCCCTTCCTCCTTTTTTTCTCCCTCATACACAATCATACTCATTCTTGAGATAGATATATAGATATAAACACACATATATGTACATATATAGTATGTGTATCCATATTTAACCTGTGTATACAAACAAAATATATCTATTTATATACTTATGTATATATATGAAGATCTAGCTAGCTAGATACCATAGAATTTTGCTACAAGAAAGGAAGATGAACAGTAAGATGAACTCACAAGTTCACAATCAACACACAATCCCAAAAAAACAAGATATATTAAAATCTATGGCCTTAGATATCCATATCCAAATGCACAAAATATAGATAACAGATTGGGCAAAAGAGACATCTTAATGCAAGAAATCAAATCAGAACTCATATGGGTATAGAAAAAAAAATCTATGTCCCAAAGACTAAAAGGTTAGGGAAAGAGAGTAAGAAACTATATATACACCCAAATTGTGTTGCAGAGTAAGGGAGGTCAACCATAAATCTATTACAATAATCCAGGTTTGGGATGATAAGGGTCTGCACCAGAGTGGTAGCAGTGAAGAGATCAAAGAAGGAAATCCATATTCAAGATGTTATGATGGCAGAAGCAATAAGACTTGGCAATCTACTGGATATGTGAGGTGAGAGAAAGAAAGAAAGTCCAGAAGGACACTAGTTTTCAATCTTGCGTGATTGGGAGGATGGTGAAACCCTTGGCTGTAATAGGGAAATTTGGAAGAAAAGAAGGTTTAAGAGAAAGATGAGTTCTGTTTTGAACATGTTGAATTTTACACATCTACAGAACATCCAGTTTGAGATGATCACTAGGATTCATCAGATGTTCACTAATTGGAAATGTGATATTGGAGGTCAGAACAGAAATTAGGGCTGTACAAATATTAGAATCATCTACATAGAGATGACAATTGAATCCATGGAAGCTCACCAAGTGAAAGATCACCAGGAAAACAATTTAGAAGGGCAGACACTAGAAGAATGAGCACCATAATTAGTGGGTATGACGCGGGTGAATATCCAGCAAAGCAGACTGAGAAGGAATGTCACACAGGAAGAGAAACAGGAAAGAGTAGTATCACCTGGAAAGAAGAGGATTTTCAATAATGTTGACAGCAAGAAAGGTCAAGAAGGATAAAATTTGAGCAAAAGCCTTTAGATTTGGCAATTAAGATATCATGGGTAACTTTGGAGAATTTTCTATTTGGAGAGAATTTCTATTGAATTATGAGGTTGGAAGCCAATATACAAAGAGTTAAGAAGAGGAAAGGAAATAGAACTATCAATTATAGATAACCTGTTGTCTACAAAGAGTTGAGCCATAAAAGAGGATAAATATTGGATGACAGATGATAATGATGGATGGATCGAATGAGGCTTTTTTGAAGATGAAGAAGTTGGCATGTTTGTAAGCAGTAGGGAAGAAGCCAATAAACAGGGAGAATTGAAGATGTGAGAGGGAGAGAGAGAGAGAGAGAGAAAGAGAGAGAGAGAGAGAGAGAGAGAGAGAGAGAGAGAGAGAGAGAGAGAGAGAGAGAATAATCAAAGAAGCAATCTGCTGGAGAATATGAAATAAAATTGAATCTCTTGTTCATGTAGGGGAGTTTGCCATGACAAGAAGGGCTGCCTTTTGATGGGAGACAAGGGTGAGAAAGGAGATAGTAGCAGACAGTAGCAGCAACTGAATGAAGTGAAATAAGGATGAAAGGAAAAGTAGAAGCTATCTACAAATGTTCTCAATTTTTCCAGGGAAATATGAAGCAAGGTTCTGAACTAAGAATGTGATGAGAGAGAGAGCCGTGGGAGATTGACGAAGTAAGGTTAGGTTTGGAGAGGAAAAAAACAAATTTCTTTGGTGAGTGGGACAGTGAGTCAATTAAAGAGGTGTAAAAGGCAATCCTTTTGTTTCAACAAAGGTCCATTTGAGATTACATAGCATGAATTTGTAACGAGTGACCCAATCAGCTAGGTTTTGTAGGTTTTTTCCAGCATCATTCAGCACCATGTGAATAGGGGAGAGGGCAACTAATAGTGGGAGTAATCAAAGGCAGAGGTAATGAGATTTCTACCCTGCCGGTGGCAACTTCCTTACAAAAGCTAGCTAACCAGTTGTTGAAGATATTGGGAGAGAGTTTCTTGTTCATTTCAAGATTGGAAAAGATGGCCTTTGAAGGCCTAATATTTGAGTTTAAATAATAATCTAAGGTTTACACAGTGTTTTACTCACATCATTTAACCTGCCTCATCTTTATAGCATCACCACCGCCCTCTAAAGCTGGTTTTAATTCTCACTCAAACTACTAAAGAATTTTTAGGTTTGCAAAACATTTTGTGAGCTCACAACATTGAGATGGGTAATAAATCCAATTCACATTTCTATAGCTTTCTAAAAGGAACAAAATACTTTTTTATGGTAGATTGTATGTAAGGATTATGAGGTCCATCTTCCAAGTGAGGAAACCAAAGTTCAAAAAAGGTAAAGAATGTGTCCATGATCACACATCTAATAAATGTTAGAGGAGGGATTTGAACCTGCTCTAGATCCAGTGCTTGCAACAATTATGTAGCACAATAGTTAAGCTTCTGGACCTTCAGTCAGGAAGAAATGAGTCCAAATATAAGTTCAGACACTTCCTTGCTATGATCCTGGGCAAATCATTCAATTTCTGCTTGCCTTAGTTTTCTTATTTATATAATGAGGATGATAAGAACACCTACCTCTCAGAGTTGTTGTGAGGATAAAAGGAGATAATATTTGTAAAGCACTACATTAATGCTAGTTATTAATGTTATTATTATTCTGCCTTACTACACTTTTTCTCATAAGATGAAAAATAGCAATGTAGATGCCCAGAAATGAGGGCAGATAAGTGGCACAGTGAATAGAGTGCCAGCCCTGATATTAGGAGGACCTGAGTTCAAATTTGGCCTCAGAGACGTACTAGCTGTGTGATGACCCTATCATCGTTTAATGCTATTTACCTCAGTTTTTCATCTGTAAAAAGAGCTGGAGAAAGAAATGGCAAACCACTTCAGTATATTTGCCAAGAAAATCCCAAATGGGGCATGGAGAGTAGGACATGACTTAAATGACTCAACAACAACTGCCTACAAAGCAGTAATGAGGAAGAAAGACTAAAATGATTCTTGCATGTTCATACATCTATATGATCATATCCTGTGTAAATTGACTGGGGGCAGGGGGAAGTAAACTAAAGATCTGAATGACAAGAAGTAAAAATTCACTGACAAGTATCATAGACAACTGATATAGAACTTGTGATAAAATAGGGTAATATACTGGTATAGCTTGTACAGAAAAAAACAGATTAAACAATAAAAGTAGCAGACTAGTGTTCTACTCCTTTGTGACCTTGAGCAAATCACCGCATTTCTGGGCCTTAGTTTCCTCATTTGTAAAAATTAATGGGTTGTACTTTATTTCTAAGTGCCCTTCCATCTAGTCCTGGTCCTTTAAGCAAGGATCTGGGATTTCATCTCTATATCTTTGCCTTTCATGAGCTGCCATGGCCAGTAAACTCCATCACCTGGAATTCATCCATCTGGTGATAAGCCTCTCTGAATTTAGCTAGGTGGCTCCTCAGAAAATAGGCATACTCTGAATGTCTGGGCCCATATTTAAAACTTTTTCAGCTTGAAGGAGGACCTGCCAGACTTTTTTATTCTACTGACATAGACTTCAAGAACCCAAGGTCATTTTCATAACACAGAAAGACATTCAAATAGACAGCAAGTTATATATACACAGTAAAGCAATGAGACAACAAAATTTATTGAGCACTTACTATGTGCTAAGGACTGTGCTAAACAAACAAACAAAAAGAAAGATAGTTCCTGCTGTCGAGGAACTTGCCATCTAATGGGGGGAAACAAGATGGGATAAGATGGAGGGGAGGATGTAGCAGCATGGGAGCATGATAGAAAAGTTCAGCAGAGTCAGAAGCATCTCCAAGAGGGGAATGAAGTGCAGCTGGCCTGGATCTATCCCAAAATAAAAACTTCAAGATTGAATTCATCAAAGGGAAAAGGAGTCTGGCATAGTGAAGTGAGATTTCACAGGTATGGTGACATATTCCAGGGAAATCAGAAACACAGCCTACAGGAGAATGGGTAGAATATTAGAGAAAAACAATATAATAATATGGTAATCCATGAATCTGAAGTATCATGATTAGAAGGAAGATGAAATTGACATGACAGAGTGGAAATGTACTGTCTGGCCAGATGGAGGAAATGGATGAGTTTCCAATACAGATAACAAACTAGAACAGAGGCAAGATAGAGTTTTTTTGTTTCAGATCCCTTTTTGCCACTATGAGAACAGCTGAGAAATCTTTGGTTTGCTGTACTGATATCTTTATCTTCCAGAAGATGGAGGATGTGATGAGGGGAACTCTTATTCTGGATCTGGTTTTGACCAATAAGGAAGAAGTAGCTGGGGAAGTAAAAAAAAAAAAAAA
>JAJPUD010021049.1:0-23683 GCA_023553655.1 Myrmecobius fasciatus | reverse complement strand
CTGCTCACTCTTTCCATAAAGACCAACCCAAATGTTCCACCCAATAAATGCCAAGTTAATCCAGTCTTTTCGATTTGCCTAGAGAGATCAAATGGATTGTTGGTCTTTCCTTTCCCTCTATAGACTGATATACTAGCTCAGTCTAGAGACTTATTCAATTGACCATGGCCTTACCATAAAGGCCAGATCATTAACTCTGACTGTTCCATCCAGATATACAGAAAGGGAGGTCTCTCAGCTTGCTTCAGCTCCTTAGAGAGACAGGGTTGGCCCTAGAATCTGAGACTTGGAGCTTGAAGGGACATTGAAAACATCTAGTCCAACCATCCCCTTTTATAGGTGAGGGAAAGTTAAAAAAGATATACCCAGAGATCCACAGCAAGTAAGTGTGAGGGCCAGGAGCCACACACGAGTAACTGTGATTCCAGTCCAACACTGCTTTCATTCTGCTGATGAAGACCAAAGAGATATCTCTGTTGAATCCTTCTAACCATAGAGATGGGGCTGGCCACTCAGCCTAATTCATTCCCATCTTTGGGATCTGTTTGTTCTTTCCTTCCACAGACACCAGAATGAACTCTCCATTATTTCTCTATCTAGACTGAAGCAATGACTCCAATCTGCTCTGTTTACCCTCCCTACTTCCCCACCACCATCACTAGAGACCAGGTTAGTCCTTCATTCTCCTTGCTCGCTCATAGATTAAAGGGGCAATCACAGTCTGTTCTATCAAATATAGACACTGGATTGGTGATTTGATTAAATCCAATTGACTTGCATGGCATGGTATCACTCTGATGTGATGGTCCTTTTTGAGAATGAAGGACAAATAACAACAACCCAATGAAGAGACTAAGGGGATAACCCAGTTTTTTTCTCTCTCTGGAGACCAATTTCATCACTCAGACAGCTCTGTCTTCTCAAAGAGACCAGGTAAATCATTCCATCTATCCCTTTTCTCTTTAGATAGTCCCTTCATAGAGACCAGTCCAATCGCACTCAAAATGTTCTATACATACATAAAGACTGTCTCCCAAAACACCAGGCTTATTTCTTCATCTTCTCTCGGTTTATCAAAACTAGGTCTGGTCTCAGTCTGCACTATTTCCCCAAAGAGATCAGACCATTCACTTCATCTACTTTTCCACTCAAACAAACCTATTTTCCTCTGCCACTCTTAATTCTTCTGGCTGCCCGTGCCTTCCAGTGGCCTCTGTCACTCACGATATTTTGAACAGGAACAAGGATAATGTATGAATGAGGTTGTGACAACAGAACATGAATTTGAGAAAATAAATCCATTTTCTGTGTCTTCTCTTGTGAATGCTGCTTGTGAGACCAGCACAAAATGATATGGGTGGAAAACAAAACAGCCGCCAATGGACTTGAGAAAAAGAAGAAGATGAATTTCAGGGGTGTCTATGTAGTCTGCTCTTCACAGCCTGCCTCATTTACAAAGGGCAAGAGTGAGGGCTCAGGGTGACTGAGGGACAATCCTTGCCTTAGGTGAACACCTTCTCATGGTGGAATGTACTTTAAGACTGGCTACCTCTCTGGTTTTTAAAAGAGGCACCTAGTTTAGGAGAGAGGGAGAAGAATTTGATGTTGGAAAAAAGTGAAGAGAGAGAGCTGCAGTCCCTGCTTCTGAACAGGCTAAACTCCTGGGAGCTTCCCAAGGACCCACTACCACGCAAAGGTGGTGGACCTTCCGTAATCAGTGAAAAGAGCTATTCAGTACCCAGTACTTGGCTTTTGCTTCGTGGGCTAAAGCCTAAAGCAGTCGTGTCTGCCATTCAAAGTCAACTTCACAGCCCAAAGTCAGAAAGAAACAGGCAAGGGCCACCAGTAACACTGATGGGAGGGTTACTCTCCATCATTTTTGGTCCTTAAAGGAATCATTTGTTTGAAAAGGAAAGAATGATCTGTTTGGGGGAAGAGGAAATCTCAGATTCCAACTTTGGCAGAAGGAAAACATTAAAATAAACGACTCTGAGGTTGCACATCTGAACTAAAAGTCCCTTTTGGGAGAGGGAAAAGAGAAAGGGGGAAGTACTTTTTTCCTTAAAAATTAGCGGGGGGGGGGAAGTGATTCATAAAATTTCCCCAGGTAATTGATGCTATTCTGGAACCAAGCACAGAGAAGGAATCCCCTTCCGTGCACACATTATGTAAGCCACAGAGAAAGGACCCCCTCCTTTGTATACCTCATATAAATACACACAGAAGGGACTCCCTCCCTTACACATATCATGGCAATACACACAGAAGGGACTCCCTCCTGTACACACATATATAACTATAAAGAGGCAGTCAGTCAAAATAGAAATGGACCAATCAGATTTATTAATAAAGCAAATCCAAAAATCCCATTATAATTTTGGAAATTAAAAAAAATCTATTGTACAAGATCTTAAAGCTTTTCACTTACAGTGCATTTCTTGACGATTCACACTGGTTCCACACCCCTATTTACTCTGAACAAGAAAGACCCAGTTACCAAGGTAACTCTGACATCACATAGTACTGTGCTTGGGATATTTCTGAGACATAACGTGTCTCCTCCGGGCAGTGTGAGTGCACACACATACATGCATGTGCACAGGTGTGCATGCACACACAAACATGCCTTGAAGACTAAGCTACCTCTCAGGCCTTCTGTGACAGGCTGGCTTGGGCTGCTGGCTGCTGGCTTCCTCAATATGGATCTGCTCTCCTTGTGGGGTGACCTCTGTCCTGGGACCAGAACTTATCCCCACCTAGAGGGGCATGAGAAGTGTGGTTTCAGAAATGGGAAAGATGGAAAGATTTGCCCTGAGAGCTACTCTCAGTCCCTGACGATAGCTGCCCTAAGAGAAAAGTTCCATCTTTATTTTAATTACAAGGGTCTATATGGGAAGGATGAATGGGCAAGGTGCCCCAAAAGGGGAGGGACGGAGACTGGATGGGATGGAGAGGTGGAGATTGTTGGAGCTGCCCCCTGCTGGTTGGTCCAGTCCTGTTGGAAATATATGGGGATTGGAGAGGGTGGAGAGACTGGGGTTATAGATGTTTCCTTCCAGAGGTCCAAGTCTCTGGGAATATATAATAAGCTCCCAATCTATAATACATAGACCTTTTTTCTCCTAGGAATGAATTTTCATACGAATCCACCCCTTAGAGAGTGGAGACCTTCAAACCAGCAAAACCAGAAGCAGATCCCAAGACATTCCTCTAGATCCCATGCAATCTAGTTTACTCTTTCCTGTCTTTCCTAAGTAACCCATGGATCACGGCATTCTAAATTTAGAGCTAGAAGGAAACTTAGAAGCTATCAAATTCAACAAAATCATTTCACAGATGAGGAAACTGAGGCACAAGGAGACTTGCCTAGGGTGGCATAGATAATAAATGTCTGAGGTGGGATTTGAATCCTGACTCCAAGCCTGATGCAACTTTCTTTCTCCCAGAGTCTCCAAAGACCAGCTCTCTGTCTTATTTCTTACTTTCTGTCAATTGTCTTTACAGGGACCTAGACCCCAGCCCTGATTTTCTGAGCCGGGGGACCTGCAGTTGGATGATCTGGAACCCAAGGTTATGGTCATTTCTAAACACTGGAGAAACCAAAGTTCTGCCTTATTCCCAGAACTTCATTACTCCTTTTACACCCCAGGCTCCTAGTCCTGTTTTAAGTATAGGGAACAAAGAGGGCTATGAAAAGTAGGTTATACCAGAAATGCATGGTCATTCTTACCTCTTGTTCTATAACCTGACCACAGAGAAGTCCCAAAATTCTGAAAATACTCAACTTTCTCCATGCCTATTTTTTTGTGCGTTATTTAAATGCGGTTCTGGACTGAACCACTCAGAGAAGAACATGATCTTTGTTCCTGGCCCTAGTTTCAGCTAAGGTACCAACAGCAGCAGCAGCAGCAGTTCTGCAGCCTGATAATCAGGCCCATGGCAACAACCTGCTCTTTACTGGGCCATTCAAATCCCTAGGTCTGGCTCAAAACTGCCCTGGCAGACAGGTGTTTCTGGAAGACCCCTCTCTCCCACTCAGAGAGAGTGAAGGAATAGCTAGTAGGCTTTACCTCTTAGCCCCTAAAATCTCAATTTAACCTCCTGATTCCTTTCTCAGGACCCTGGCATTCAAGTTCACTCACTCCCTGCACTCTTACTAGGTAGATCCATCCCAACTGTTTAGGCAGACCAGGACCTGGTTGTCAGATTATTTTGGGGGGGGGTAGGGAGGAGTTCTCAGATTATTAAACAAGATTCTGTCATGAGTAGATGGGATTTTGTGTGACTGAAGATAAAGCAAAGGATATGGAAATGGATCAGAGTGGAAGGCTAGTTATTATAAATGAGGCCTCATTTGGCGGCATCCAACAAGTTAACAAATAGGCTTTGGGAAAGTGGTCATGAAGATGAGAATGAATCCAAATGATCCCTGAAGCATCTTTTTGGAGGAGGATGCTTGATAGGCAAATCACCTTGATTTGTGTCAGTTGAAGGAAGGAGAAGGACCATTTCTCCCTCCCCAATATAATTTAAAGAGCTTCAGAAAAAGGGATGGGTAGGCCCACAGGGCTGGGGAGCCTATCATGACTTCCCAAGCTAGGAGAGCCATCTGAGTTGTACCAGGCATTCTGTTGAGCAATTCGGAGTGGTTCCCTCCTGAGATGGGCTCTGAGTTGATGCTATGGGACACAGAGCCCATAGAGGGAACTTCAGAGGGATTATAGGAAACCACAGATTAGGGACACCCCAACCTTCAACAGAACAC
Organism: Myrmecobius fasciatus; assembly: GCA_023553655.1. Lineage (NCBI taxonomy): Eukaryota > Metazoa > Chordata > Mammalia > Dasyuromorphia > Myrmecobiidae > Myrmecobius > Myrmecobius fasciatus. The sequence continues at coordinate 18,918 of JAJPUD010021049.1, read as the reverse complement.
AGGAAACTACAGACCAGCAACAGTGAAATGGTTATATGGGTGAAGTCTTAAAGAGATGGTTTCTAGGCTTTGAAATGGGCTGAGATGAGCTTCCATGGGAAGGATCATTTTTTTAAAACTTTGGAGCAACAAATACAACTGGAAAGGTCAGCGTTGGTCCAGGCCACAGAGGGGTGGTCCTGACTCTCCATGCAGATGCTCTGCCACAAGAACCACTTACTCTTTTCATCAATACCTGGCATCAAGTGAAGGTCCCACCCTGAGTGAGCATATAAATTCATGGACTTGAGGGACAGACAGAAATTTCCATCGGGTTTGTTTGGGAATCTCCACAACTGGCCAATTTGGGGCTCAGGCTGATGGAGTTTGGAAGAAAAGCATCACAGAATAAAATAGGACCGCCTGTAACATACACAAGTTATGAGCAATGTACAAGAACCAACAAGTAAATGTCAACAAAATGTAGAAAGGGAGAGAAAGAGAGAGAGACACGGTTAGTGGGAGAGAGAGAGAAAAAGATATGAACAACATAAAAACATTTATTCCCAGTCCTAAAAAGCCAATCGAAGTTAGCTATTCTAGGCTTCCTGTGCTCTTCCCCCCAGGTTTTCAACCTTCCCTTCCTAGACTCTGATGCCCTCCATTCTGCTAACCAGCGGCAACCACATGGAAGAACTCTTATTGAAGTCCCTCTTCCCAAGGGCCTGCTGTTTCATCACAGGGGCTCATGGCTTCCCCACTGGCCACACGTACCAAACCCTGGTTGGTTGTACCTTGAGGACCCGTTAATCCAGGAATGGGGAGCCAACCTACCTCAGAGCCCGTACTCACCGCTTGGTTGATCAGAGTCCCTTCAGAAAATGATGTCCCCCAAAAAAGACTTTTGCAGAATATCAGGGTGAGCCTGTGGCCCATTGATCCCACTCAGCTGGCCATGTCCACCTGCCCCACGGCAGAGCCCAGCTTCCACCAAAGACATACCAGGGCAGGTGGGCAGACTTCTTTGAGTTTGAGTGCTTCTCCTGGAACTCCCTTTTCTCATCCTAAGAGGGACTAGAGGTGCTGCCCCTTTCTGCAGCTCCAGAGGGAAAAGCTGAGAGCAAAGGGCCGTGAGGATCTCCCCAGGCTGGGGTCTGCTCCCAGCCTGCTTTGATTTCCCTATCATCCCCAGGGGACTCACTCTATAGAGACTCTATTTCAAATACCCCACCATGGAGAACTGAACCAACACACACAGGAGCCAGAGAGGACATGACCCACAAAGACTGACAGATGGGAAGAACAAAAGGAAGAACAGATTTGGGTCCATGCCTGGGGTGAGAAATGGGTTTGGGGATGCTGGCTTACTCTGCTTATAGCCCAAGCCCAGCCGGTCCTTCTTGCTTAAAGGGAACATGGGCTGGAATTGCAGGTCAGGTCAGGATTAGTTGTTGTTGTTGATGGTGGTGATGCTGGTGGTGGTGGTGTGTGTGTGTGTGTGTGTGTGTGTGTGTGTGTGTGTGTGTGTGTGTGAGATGGGGTTAGGGGTAAGGAGGTATGAATGGGTTTGAGTATTGAGGGAAGAGGTTAAAAAGGAATTTACTTTTGTAGGGGAGCAAAACCTCTGGGTACCCATTTTCACCTAGCCTGGCTGGGGTGCCCTGGGGCTGAGCTCCACCAAGGAAGCGGGAGAGACTCTGATCTCCTGCCCCCTCACCCTTGCACTGAAGGCTACCAACAGATACACCTGTCACTGTGTGAGATCTGGCCACAGGTGAGCCTAGAACCCCATCTCTTATATACTTTCCGCTGCACCCAACTGCCTGGTCTGGACAATCAAGGTATTGCAGTCCTTGCTATCGTGACGCTAAAAGAAAGAAACTCACCCCTCTGCTTACATGTCCATGCTGCTCTTTGCCTGATTCTATACTCCCCAATCCATCCTTTTCTCAGTGCCTCAGTTGCTCCCCTCACTGTAGCCCTTCTACAGCAGCAAGCAGGTGGATTAAAGCAGATGAGAAGCCATATAGAGACGTGCTCAGCTATGCTTGCTGCAAATGAAGGTGTGGTGAGGGAAAGCAGGGTCCCCACCTTGACCAGATCATAGGCTTATAGGACCATAGATTCAGAGCAGGAAAGGTCTTTAAAGATCACCTAGTCCAGCTTTCTCATTCTATCAGAGAAGAAACAGAGGGGGCACAGAGAAGAGTGATTTGCCTAAAAATACACATCTACTTGCCATTTTGTGAATTCTCTATGGACAACTTTTCCATACTAAATTGACTTCCCCTCTACTTCCTGGTTCAATCCTGGGCAAGTTTCCCTATAATTATCGGGATGTCATTCTACTGAGGCGTCTCACTAGCTAGGGAGCCTGAGGTCTTAGGAGTTTTCCCATTCCTGTAGAGAACTTTGCAGCATGGAGACTGTGGAAAAGAAAAGTCTAGCAGCAAAAGGTTACCATCTGCCATATGGAGTAGGAAGCTCACCATGAAAGCAATATGCATGTGTTCATCTGTGAATGGATGTGAATGTCTTACAAGAATAATACTTTTATTGGTTCGAAGGGTTGGGAGTATCCCCATTTCTCAAGAGAGCTGAACTAATTAATACTTCCAAAAAGAGAGATGCCAGTCCTTTGCTCCCAACATTGGCTCAGCCTTGACACAGAATTCTGGAGACTGCATGGTCTGGGAGCTAAGGTGATGGGTAGAACAAAGAAAACAGGTCAAGAGATGGTGAACTGCTTGGGGCTCAGCTTTTGTACTCTATGCATCCTAAAAATGAGAGAACTTCCTTGGCATCTTAGACCAATTTTCCCAACCCTCCAAGATCCTAAGGAAGGTTTTCTCCATTATGGTCCCTATTCTGATATGAGATTATGCCATTCTGAATTTGGTTGGCATGGCTACCAGCAATTCCTTAGTTAGCAAAATTCACATCCCTAGAGTATATGTGGGCATATGTGTATGAGTGTGTAGAAGGTCACAGACTTTCTGGGTGCTATGAAAATAGACTTGCATTGCCTTTAAGGAAACTGTCTTTTGTGAATTTCAGAAGTGAATAATATGTCAAATTTAATTTCCTCCCTGGTCTTCTTTTGGGTGATGGGAAAAACTTTAATGGTATATGATAATTTTTCTTCTTATTCTGTCAACCCCTAATTAGGGAGAGGAAAAAGTGATATCATATAAACTAATCAGTTATTTAGAAATAAAGATGTCTCATACCAAACACAACAAGAGACTCCCTGTTCAGCTAATAGTGAACTGTGGGTGATGATGATGATCATCATCATAATAACAATAGTTAGCAATTATATTGTGCTTATACAGCACCATTTGAGATCTCTGTTCTGTATATGCCCATCACAAAAACTCCATGAGGTATAGATTACACATAAACATTGTAGAGTGGACATATGAGTCTTAGACAGATTCTATGGGTGGAAGGCACCATTATCAGAGAAACTAGGAAAGGGAGCAGTGCACTTGAACATCTGCTTCCTCAGTGGAGATCCAGAAAAGGTGAACTAGACTGTGGAGAATTTCAGGTGAAGATTCTGTTAGAAGGTTAGTTGGCCCCCAGGCTAGGGCTGGGTAAAATTCTTTTATATATACTCTTAATAACCTACCCTTGATGAAGTATGGCAGTAAGGAGGAAAAAAGGGGAAGGAATGAAGGAGATATTGGAACAGGAAAGAGAATTAATGTTGTCCAGAAATGAAGAAAAGAGAAAAATAAAATAGGATTTCAAAATAGCAAATTAGCAAGGTAGAAATCCCTGGTGCCAATGGAAAGGGTTCAGAAAATGCCTAGGAGGAATTTTTCATGATTCTCCTGTAGTTATGCTTAGATTTCTTGAAGTTTTGACCCAGGGCTCTATCCCTCCAAATCTGGTCCCTCCTTGGTACAAGGAGCCCCTATCCAATCACCCTTGATTCATCTTTGTCCCTCGAGCTCCTTTCCCTACAGTCCCATCTCTTTTCTTTCCTTTGAGACACTGTCCTTCTTGTTTATCTAAGACCTTCTTTATCTCCAGTCTCAACCCTCTTCCATCCTTAGAGGTCCTATCCTTTTACTTTTTCCAAGAGTCCTTTTGTCTTTAGCCTTTACTCTCTTCTCTCGATGAAGATGTTATATCTCTTAAGTCTGAATCTCTGTTCTAAGCAAGGGTTCTTAATCTATGATCTGTGAAAAATATTTTTTGATAATTTTCTGGCTATATAACTAGTTTCCTTTGGAACTGCATTTTAATTTATGTATTTAAAAACATTGTTCTGAGACAGGGTCCTTCATCAGACTGCCAAAGGGGCCCATGCCAAAAACCTTGAGTTCTTGCTCTAAAATCTCTATTCCATCAGCTCTAACTCTCCTTTGCCCACAAAGCTCCCATCTTTCCATTCTCAACTCTTCTTTATTCCCTGGAATCCTATCCTTCCATTTTAAATTCTATTCTGCTGCTAGAGCCTCTGTCCCTTCAGTTCCACCCTGAATTTTTTCCTGTACCCTTATCCCTTAAATTTGGACCCTCTTGTGTCTCTGGAGACACTCTTCCTTTAGCTTTGACCCTCCCCTAATCTTGAAAATTTAGGATTTCTAGCTCAAACCTACCTTTGCTCATAGAGTTCCTTTCCCTTCAAATTCGACCCTTTGCTGCCTATGAATACTGCAATAACCGACTTTCATGAACTTTAATAGAAAAATGGGGGTTATCTTGAAACATTTGACTTTGTATGTGATGAGAAAAACTTTTGGATCTTTCTGTCCCCTTCCCCCTTCAGACAGACAACAAACAAACTGGCTAAGAGATTGTATAGGAAAAGGGTCAGGATGCTAAAAGTCAAGCATTAATCAGGGTTCTTGATAAGCATTTTGAGAATGAACCTGAAGTTATGGGTTGGATGAATAAACCCTGAACAGAATATTCAGTTGAGTCAACCCCAAATCACTGCAGAGTATTTTGTTGCAGGAGACTTAACTGGGAGGGGGAAAGGGAGACAAGGAAGCGGGATGTTATGTCAAGTGTTCCTAGCCTAGGGAAGACAACGAAGGCTCAGCTAAGAAACTTTAGTTGGAGATTAGCTTTTGAAAGTTTAGTTAGCTGTCTTTGACTGGGTTGTGTATAGATATTTATGGATATATGTATACAGATATGCTTCTAGTTATCTAATTATTAATACCCTGGTATATTGTTTCTGATATTGTAAGTTCTCTTCTATGAAGTGGAATAAGGATAGGAACCGAACATGTGATGTCATTGACATAGAAGGGAAAATTCCCTGTATTGATGCAGGTTGGTTCCTCTCTTCAGCTTATAGTCTTAGAGAGTTCCCTAGAGCCGGGAGACATTGGATGTCTAGCACAGGGTCCTACGGCCAGTATGCCTCACCAGCTAAATTTGATCTCAGGATTTTCTGATTCTGAAGTTGGCTCTCTGTCTATCTCTACCATGTTGTCTCTATTCTTGTAAGAATATGCCTTTTCTGCCCTGGAGCTGGTAGTAGCAGAAGGAAGAGGAGAAATTGTGAGTGGATGCCAAAACTGGGCAGTCTATTTTGGCAGCAAAAGCACAAGAATAAAAGGTAATTAAGGAATAGGCAAGATAAGAAGTCAAGTGATCTCGAGGGCCAAAAAAGGTCAAAGGTTCCTGTGGTCTTGAGCTAGGAATTAAGGATCAGGGAATTATGGGAAAGACAGAAAAAAAGAACAATAAGGTCAATGCTAGGTCCATTGGATTGGCACTAAGAAACTAGAATGGCACTAAGGACAATGTGGTTCCTTTTGCAATGAAGAGATATTTCAAGGAAGCAAGCAGGTTAATGTACACTAAATGCTTACAGATTATGAAGATGTTAAATATGGTGATTGTATTTTATAGTTCGCTAATATTATTCAAAGCCTTTCTGATTCTAGTCTGTGGATGAGGAAATGTGATATGTAGTCTCCTTGTCTTTTGCAAATACAGCAGTTAATGGAAACCTTCGTTGGGATGCTAATGCATCTGACAAAAGACGATATGATCTTACCCTCAAATAAAAATAGAAATTGGTCATTTGTCCTGCTTCAACAGGTAATGGTGTTGCTATGCTACTTCTGGCTAATTTAAGCAATGCTCCTTTAGAGAGATTTCTACCTGACACGAAGAGAAAACTCTTTACGATGAGAGTTGTCCCAAAATAAGAATGGGTTAACTCAGGAAATAGTGACTTCCCCATCCCTGGAGGTCTTCAAGCAGAAGTTTTATGGTGACTTGGAAGAAATTCCTGCTCAGGAACAGATTGGATTAAATGATTTCTGAAGTCCCTTCCAGCTCTGAGATTTCTATGGTTCTGTGATTCCCCTGCAAACTGATACGGTTTAGTCCAAGGTTCAAAGCTTCTTAGGTTGTCCTTCTAGTCATTCCCCTCATCTTCTTCTGAAGCCCTTGTCCCTCTGCTGTCCCTCCAGCCCTGCTCCTAGGATTTTTGGCCCTGCAAGAAGTAAGGTGAGATGTCTAATGAGTCCTCCTTACAATCCTGTTCTTGCCTCTCTCCCTTTGTTTCTTTGGGGTGAGACTTCAGCAAGAAAATTCATCTAGGAGTCAAGAGTAGTGATACCGGCCAAGAGAAGGGACTTCACCTAAGAAATTCAGCTGGAAGGGATGTGGGGATCTGCTATAGCAGTTGAACTGGATGCTGTACTGCTCTTCTCCTGGTGGACTAATATTCTCTTCTCTGCTTTCCCTGGGCCAGAGGCTGAAAGGGGAAAAGGATGAAGCGGAATCCTTTATTTTCTTCTCCTGGCCCCCCTCATGCATGACAGTAGAATGGAGTGCATATGTCAGCAAGGGAAGGAAGAGTGAGAAGGGAGTCTCAGCACCCGGGGTTGGGGTTGCAGTTGAGGTGGAAGCCTTCGCAGAAATCATGAGAATAGCCTCCATAGTAAGGTGGGGGTGGTAGAAAATGAATCCAGAGCTCAGAAACCCCCACCACTCCCAGGCAGCTGGTCTGTCTGCTTGCCTGTCCCCCTGGGTTGAGCAAGGAGTGGGGAGGGGTGGTCTGGGACAGGACTTGTACTGGTCAGGCTAAACTCTGCATGTCCAATGGTTTGGCTTTAGCCAGTGATTCACTGCCTGCCATCAGTTGTCATTGCTCTTTTCATTAATACCATTGACTTTGAAAACCACTGTGTCTACAAAATACATCGATGCTAGTCCATGGGTAGAGGTAGATTATGGGGTTTGAATCTTCACTCAGATCAGAGCCCCATAATTTTATGTGCTATTTGTGGATTCTCATAAAACTGAGAGAGTCCCATGATGACCACTAGCCATGGAATACTAGAATATATCCCTCGGTGACTAGTATTGTTCCCCCGATGCGGAATTCACATGAAACGGATTGTTCACTGGCTGGGTTGCTCATATTGCTGTGGTCAATCCCAGCTGGGAGGAAACCCCTTCCCTGCCCCGGGCCCCACCTCTGCCTATCCTCCTCCCCCCACCAAGGCTGTCACCCACAGCACTTCTGTCTAAACCTGACTGCTCGTGCTATTACCCATTCTATTTCTTGACCCAGCAGCCCTTTGCATCAGGAGGCTGCCGGGAAAACTCTGGATGGACCACTCAACCCAAACCCTGGAGAGAAGCAGACATGGAGAAAGCTACTTACTGTCGTGCCTGAAAGCTCATAGCTACAAATGCTGAACATAGCCTAGTGTGGCGGTACGGGATGGGGCGTCTGCATGCTATGGAGTATGCATGTTACAGCCAGGGGAAGCCCTCTGAGGAAGGATGGGGGCTTTGGGGCTTTAATTCTACTCAGCAGGCAGCAGGCAGGTGGTGGGACCATGCCCCCGAGCATTCTGGGCTCTGGCCTGCCCTACCCTACCCTTCCTAAAAATTATGTCGTGCATGATTTCTGTCCTCTAAACCGCTACGGGGAGAGGAGGGGGCGGTGACCCTAGGTGGAAAAGAGTCAAAGAAAACCCAAACCAAAGTCCTCTTCCTTTTCTGAAAAGCTCTTCCCACCCCCTCCACCGGATGGGCCAGTGACCTGGGTCAGCGACTGACCCTCAGCCCCTGGCTCTCAAGGGCAGCCCCTCTTGAGGGGCTGCCCGCTAAGATAGTCCAGCACCGGGGCTGTGGGTGCCTGCGAGTCTTTTTCGAGGCAACATTTTTTTTTTCCTCTTCCGAACAACATGAACCTGTGTCAAGCGTCAGGTGCCTCAGCAGGGGCCCATCGGCACTGACTCCCTCCTTCTCCATTTGGATGCTCAGCCTTTCCCAGCCTCCCCTCCCCCCACCCAGGCTCCACGTGTCAGGGTTCTGCGTGGAACCATGGGATGCTACCCCCAGCTCCCTGGGCTGCCCATGATGCTAAGAAAGCAGTCTGGCTGGATGTCAGATCTCTACAAGGGACGGAGGTGCAAGGTCAGATTGACATTCCTCTGAGAGGCTTCCTACCTGCTCTGTTAATTTCTAAAATCTCTTCCTGGGCCAGCGGGCATGTGTCACTCTGAGTACTGTGGTGTGGAGAGTTTACGACAGATTTACAATAATTGGGGGATCCCAGCTGCGGCGGTCTCGGAATGTGTTTCTTTTTTTTCTTTGGTAGCTTCTGCTTAGCCATGGCTAAGGAATAGTACATTCCGAAATTGTTCACGATGACGGGCACGGGCATGGCGATGGTCAGCACCCCGGCGAGCGCACACAGCGCCCCCACTAGCATGCCTGACCACGTCTGCGGGTACATGTCTCCGTAGCCCAGTGTCGTCATGGTGACCACCGCCCACCAGAAGCCGATGGGGATGTTCTTAAAGTGCGTGTGCTCGCTGGCGCTAGGGTCATTGGGTTGAGCACCTATCCTCTCGGCGTAGTAGATCATTGTGGCGAAGATCAAGACGCCCAAGGCCAGGAAAATGATGAGCAGCAAGAATTCGTTGGTGCTGGCGCGGAGGGTGTGGCCCAGGACCCGCAAGCCTACAAAATGGCGGGTCAACTTGAAAATTCTCAGGATGCGCACGAAGCGGACCACTCTCAGAAAGCCCAAGACATCCTTGGCCGCTTTGGAAGACAGGCCACTGAGTCCGACCTCCAGGTAGAAAGGCAGGATGGCCACAAAGTCGATGATGTTCAGGGAATTCTTAATAAACTCCACCTTGTTGGGGCAGAAGACAATCCGCATGAGGAACTCAAAGGTGAACCAGACCACGCAGACCCCCTCGATGTAGGTCAGGAAGGCCTCGGTCTCCGCCTCCCGGTAGTAGCGCACCTGGGTGCCATTCCGGATGACTTCGATTTCTGTTTTGTTCACGATGGGGTTAAACCGCTCGTGGGTCTCCAGGCAGAAGGTGGTGATGGAGACCAGGATGAAGAAGAGGGAGGCAAAAGCCACGTACTGCAGAGAGGAACAGAGAAGACACGTTAGTGCAGAGGGAGGGAGTGGGTAAAGCAAAGGGGAGGGGGGACCCGGGGTACTCAGAGCTTTGGGAAACCCCGGAAGGGTTTGGTCGAGCCCCAAGACTATGTAGGTGAGCAGGGAGGAGGAGACAGAGGAAAAGGATGGAGTAAAAGAAAAGAGAGAAAGCAAAGGTATGGAGAAGGCGCTGTGATGGAGTTCCTATCTGAATTTTTGATCTAATTGCTGTGATTTATGGGCTTTTCCTACTTCCAAAAGGGGTTTATGGGAGTTTAGAGGGGGCTCATTGCAAGTTCAGATTCTACCTTGGCTGTTTACTGCTTATGTAGTTACTGCTCCAAGCTGGGATCCCTCAATTATCATAAGACCTATGTAATTTCGAAGAAGTTATTTCATTTTTTTTTTTGAGTACTCAGACCATAACATTTGGGAAACCCAGAAAGGGTTTGGTGTAGCACCAAGACTATGTAGGTGAACAGAGAGGAGGAGACAGTGGAAAAGGATGAGAGGGAAAAAGAGTAAAAGAAAGGAGAGAAAGCAAAGATATGGAGAAGGCGCTGTGATAGAGTTTCTATCTGAATTTTTGATCCAATTGCTGTGATTTATGGGGTTTTCCTACTTATGAGAGTTAGAGGGGGCTCACTGCAAGTTCAAATTCTACCTTTGCTGTTACTGCTTATGTAGTTACTGCTTCAAGCTGGGATCCCTCAATTATCATAAGATCTATGTAATTTTGAAGAAGTTATTTAACTTTTTTGGGTCTCAGTCCCTCATCTGTAAAATGGGATAGTTGGATTAGATAGCCTCTAAGGTTCTTTTTAGCTTTAGATCTATGATCCTATGACCTAGGCTAGAGCCAGAGAGTTTATGAGAAGAAAGTGACATGACATGACAAAATCATGCTATTTAATCATCACATTCCTCTCTGCTTCCTATTTCTGTTCCAACTCTGTCTTCACATCATCTCTTGTATTTCAGATTTAATCATCTTTTAGAAACAAAAAGACATATAATCAGCCCTTTGGAAGGAATGTCTCCCTCCCCTATTTTTCCCCTTTCTAAGCTTTCCCCAGAAATCCAATTCTGGACTAATTTGAGAAATGTGGAGTCATCATTTGGGAGTATGTTCTGTCTTTTCTTGAGCTTAGTAAGTAGGGGGAAGAGGCCAACTTTTCTGAGTGAAGACCTGGGGAGAAAGACATGAGCAGACATCACCTTAGGGGCCACTTTTTTTACCTCAAATCTACTAAATGAAGGCTACCTCCCAGAGAAGCAGATCATCTACATTGTCTTTTGGTATCTACACCATGAATTTAGAATCCACAAAGTACTTTATTCTTATATACAGGACAAATTATGGCCTGTCTTCTAAAAATTCCTTGACCAAATCAAACATGCTCTGCAGAGGTTGAAGATCATAGTTTCCCAGTTGAATTTAAGATGCCCTGGAAAAATATAAGTTCCATGAAGATTGGTACTATTTTGTATTTTCTTTTTTGCACCCCCAGATTCTTTTATGGTGTGTTGTCCATAATAAGTACTTAATACATCAAATTAAATTGGTGGGAGCAGGTATGGGGCATTCAGAAAAATTCTGAAATTGTTTTCTTGGTTTGGGAAGCTGGAAATTTTTTTTCCTCTCATATATTCAATAGTATTTTATTTTTCCAATTGCATATAAAGATAGTTTTCAACATTCATTTTTTGTAAGATTTTGAGCTCCAATTTTTTTCTCCCTTCCTTCCTTACCTCCCTTCCTCTCCAAGACAGGATGCAATCTGATATAGGTTATACATGTATAATCATTTTAAACATATTTCCAGATTAGCCATGTTGTGAAAGAAAAATCAGAAGGGGAAAGAAAACCTTCAGAAAAAAGCAAACAAACAAAAAGATGAAAATACTATGTTTTGATCCACATTCAGTCTCCATAGTTCTCCCTCTGGATGCAGACAGCATTTTCTTTCCCAATACTATTGGAATCATCATGGATCACTGCATTGCTGAGAAAAGCTAAGTCCATCACAATTGATCATCACGTAACCTTCCTGTTACTGTGCATGATGTTCTCTTGGTTCTACTCACTTCAGCATCAGTTCATGTGAGTATTTCTAGACTTTTTTGAAATCAGTCTGCTCATCATTTCTTTCAGAAGAATAATATTCCATTAATTCATATACCATAGCAGTTGAAATATCTCAGATATTTATTTTTAGTTGTCTCTAGGAAGATAGGGGAATTGGGAAGAGGCTGGGTGGAGTAAGTAAAAGAAATCAAGAACACTTTCTTTAAAAATAAACAAATAACTCTTCTAGGGATTGTACTAAACACTTTACAATTCATTGGATTCTTAGGGAGGTAGATGCTATTATTATTCCCATTTTACAGTTGAGAAAATGGAGGCTGAGATAAGTTAACAGACTTAGGGTCATGCAACTAGTAAGTGACTGAGGCTATATTTGAACTCAGGTCTTCCTAACTTCATGTCCAATGCTCTATCTACTGTACCACTTAGCTGCTTCTAGATAGAAAATCCATTGTGGCTAAAAGGCAGCTATAAAAGAAATTGGTCTGTGCACACAGAATCCTCAATTCTTAGAAGATGAGAGCCAGAGGGGACTGAGGAAGACATCTCAAGAACAAAGATTTAGAGCTGGGAGGAGTGTGAGAAGTTCAGCCCCCTCATTATACAGGGGAAGAAAAGGAGGCTTCCTGCTCTGCTATTATATTCAGTAAACATTTACTAAGAACATGAAATGCACCTCAGAAAGCAAAGGAAATACAAAGAGGAAAGCAAAAAACAGCCCCTGCCTTCAAGGAGGTTACTTCTTCCTGAGAGATGAGGTGACTTACCCACTATTACACAGAGAAGCATCAAACCCAAGTCTAATGATGACTCATTTCCAACAGCACCACAAGGATTTCAAAACTCCTTCCTTACAACAACCCTGAAAAGTAGTTAGTGCAAGTGTTATTGGTTCCACTTTTCACATATGGAAACAGAGGCTTAGAGGGTAAATGACATATTGCCTGAATTAGGACTTTAACTCAGATTTCCTGGTTATTATGTCTGGCATCCTTTCTACTCTATCAACCTCCCTCTCTAAGAAGCCATGAGTCCTGTCTCCATTAGATCTTCCCACTTTACGGCCTCATGCACCTGAGTACCATCTGCACCAAAAATGCCTCCTTTAGTCATGTGGATTTAGAGGAAATTCTAGTTGTTTGTCCTTCATTCTCAAAGAGAACCACGACATAGTCAGAGGGCAATGTTATGACTTGCAAGTGAAATGAATTTAAGTGAAGGAGGGTTGTGCAAGATCACCTGCCTCACTTTCTCATCTGGATCCAGTGGCAAGATAGCTAGATAGATAGATAGGAAGGAAGGAAGGAAGAGAAAGAAAGAAAGAGAAAGAGAGAAAGAAAGAAAGAAAGGAAAGAAGGAAGGAAGAAAGAAAGAATTATAGATATAGATATATAGAGAGATATAATTGTAGACATATAATCATACAGATAAATATAGATATAGAGATATATATGGATGAGTGGATAGATGGATGGATGAATGGATAGACAGATAGATATATAGATCAGGATAACTGGAGATAGTCCTGGATACAGAGGAAGACCTTGGCCTTTTAAATTAATTTTCACAGATAGCTGGTGAAAAAGTAGACAGAGCCTTGGGGTTTGAGTCAGAAAGATCTGAGTTTAATTTGGCCTCAGACAATTTTGATCTGTATGATCTTGGGCAAGTAGTTTGCTTTCTAAGTTCTAGTATAGTTTGAGCTAGGGCAATCATAGGTATTTGAAGGACCTACAAGCCGAAAGAAAATGTTCCATCTAATCCACAAATTTATGGGTTATGTCATTGAAACCCAAGATGGAGTGATTTGACCAATGTTGCAAAGGTAATGAGGAGGAGAGCTGGGTTTGAACCCAAGTCATAGATAGAACCATAGATTTAAGAGAGGCAAAGAAGTCATTTAATCCAAACTCTTCCATTTTACAGATGAGGAAACCAAGGCACAGAGAAATTAAGAGTTTACAACCAAGGTAACAATTCTTTTAGGTAACAAAACCAAAATTCAAATGCTGGTCCTCTGACTTCAGATGCAGGGAATTTTCCTTTAAATTTACACAGTTCTCACCTAAGACTAAGGTGGAAAGGGTCCTCAGGTTGTCAGACTCTACTTGGGACTTGGAGGGTAGTAATGGGGACAGGTTGCAAATCTTTGACATTTGGCTTCCTATTCTTTCAACCTTAACCAAAAGTGGGCTCCCAAGGCAAAATTAGGCTTGTGGTGGTTTCATTCTGCCTCTCCTCCCAGTTCCCTGGGTGTTAATTAACAGATCTCTAGAGTTGTTTGAGAGGGAAAGTACGAAGGTGGGTCACCCCATCAGAATTCTGACTCCCTTGGGAGGTCAGTAATTCCTTTAATAGAAGCTGGTGAGAAGAAAGAGAAAGAAATAAAGGAAGGAAGGAAGGGAGGAAGAAGGAAGGAAGAAAGAGAAAGAAAGGAAGAAAGAAAAAAAGAAAGAAAAAAGAAAGAAAGGAAAGAAAGAAAGAAATAAAGGAAAGAAAAAAAAGAATGGAAAGAAAAGAAAAGAAAAAAGAAAGATACAGATAAGTCATCCAGGGTATGGGTATGATTATTTTTCAGTCATTGTTTGGAATAAGCCAGCCTGACTCTACCTCACAGGAGGGGGTCAGGAGGACTCAGCTTTAAGGAACCTCTAAAAGAAGAGATTATGAAGAAACCTTGAATGATTTATGTGCCAACAACTTTCTGTTAATTGAGGTCCAGCTTCTGCAGCTCCCAAATCTCAGACAAATCCCCCTCTCCCAAGGTCTCAAGCTAGCTGGTCTCTCATTCTTCCACTTTTTCCATTGCCTTTCTGTGCCTCTTTGTCTTCTCCCTCTTCTCGCTGTACCTCTCTACCATGCAGTCAGTGGACAAATAGGAAGAACACCACCCTAGGCTCTCCGGGCTCCCAGATGTTACAGAAGACCAAGGGCAAGAAGTTGACAAAGAGATTGGGAATAGGAAAGAGAATCCAATCAATGTAAGTGCAAAAAAAAATTACTGAAAGTCAACTATTGCAAGGTCCTATACTTGGCACAGAAATAGCCTAGGTCCTTGAGGATTCTAGGAAAGAAAAAGATAAAACCTATTAAAATATAATATAGAAGTAACAAAATTCATGAAGAGTTCAAGAAGGGACTTTCAGCCAAAAGGCTCAGACAGCTTTCTGGAGGAGGTGGTCATTTAGGGATGAGTATGATCTAAACAGGTATGAAAGGATGGGAATATCCACTGGTGCCCATTTAATGTCAAATGAATTAGATAAAACAAGGGTTTGCCATCTTTTTATGTCATGGACTCCTTTTGGCAAGTAGGCAATGCTTATCCCTCTTAGAATCATGTTTTTAAATATATAGATTAACATACATAGGGTTAAATAGGAAATTAATTATATTGAAATATAGTTATCAAAGTATTTTCTTTTTAAGGTAAATGGACCCAAGGTTAGGAACCTTTGCTACAGAAAAAAGCCTCCAGCACCCTTGGAGGAATGTTGTTCAGTCTCTTTTTTTAAGTCATGTCTGACTGTTCATTACCCCATTTGGGGGTTTTCTTGGCAAAGATACTGGAGAGTTTTGCCATTTCCTTCTCCAGCTCATTTTACAGATGAGAAAACTAAACAAATAGGGTTAAATGACTTGGTTAGGGTCACACAGCTAATAAGTGTCTGAGACAGATTTGAACTTAGGAAGATGAGTTTTCTCTGCTCTATGGAACTACCTAGCAGGAGGAATGACAAAACAATGTTAGACAAAAGGTATCCAAGATAAATAGGAGTTAGTGAGATTGCATTCCTGGAGGAATCACCATTCTTTGCTTCAATTGCTACCTAATTTTAATCACTGAATGGATGTGGCAGTCAAACTGAGATCTCAAACTGCTGAGATCTTAGCTTAAAAGCCCAAGGTCTCCCATTGCATCTAGGACCATCTGCAGTCATCCTGATCTCTTTCTCTGGCCATTGGACCCAGATGACTCTGGAGGGGAAAGTGAGGCAGGTGACCCTGACCAGTCCTCCCTCACTTAAGTCCAATTCACTTCCCTATCACAGTATCCCCTCCCTGAGGTCATGGTCCTCTTTGAGAATGAAGGACAAATAACAATCATCATGAATAAACTCATAAACAAATACGTGGATGAATTCAGGGGGGAAAAGTGTTTGTTGAGGGTACTCCTCTGATAAATGGCTGCTTGCTTCATGCATCTTGACTGAGAATCAGGTCAGCCTTGTAAAAGCACAACCTGCTGGTTTCAAGTGTGTTCAGGGGATGATGAGTCATCTAGTTTGACTGGAACAGATCCTAATATGAGAGCAGGCTTGAAAGGCAAGATGGGGGAAAGTTGTGGAAGACCTTGCTAAGAGGAGGAAGTTAGAACTTCTGCCCTGTGTGTACTGGGGAGTCATTGAAGGTGTTTGGGTAGGATTGGGTTATGTCTGGGGTCAATGGCAAGGCATTTGGGGAGACTATGGAAGAAAATGTGGAAGCCTTCCTTTTCAGGAAGATTAAGGAGGACTGCACTTCCCAACTCCAAGTCTAGGATGCACAATGTTCCATCCTCTATCTTCTATTTTTTTTTTCCTGAGGCAATTGGGGTTAAGTAACTTGCCCAGGGTGACACATCTAGGAAGTGTTAAGTGTCTGAGACCAGATTTGAACTCGGGTCCCTCTGACTTCAGAGCTGATGCTCTATCCACTCCACCCACCCTCCTCTTACCTTCTAGAATAAATAGTCACTTGCCTCAAGTCTCAGCTCAACCTCCAGTTTCTACATTGTCTTTCCTGACTGCCACCCTCCCCCCTATCCCATCTCCACAGCTGCTGGTGCCCATCCTCCCCAGACTACCTTGACTTTATCTTGTATTTACTCAGTTAATATTTATTTATGTATATGTTGCCTCTATAGAATGTGAACTCCTTAAATACAGAATCTATTTCCTTTTATCTCCGAAGTCTCACCTGGTATCTGGCACATAGTAGGTACTTAATAAATTCTGGCATTCTGGCCATGGCAGTGGATCTGGTGGTTCCCCCCCCAAATCAAGGAAATATCTACCCTTATTCTGGTTGAGACTTTCAGGGCTAGCTCATGTGCATGGATTGGGGAGGCGGGTATATTCATAGCAACCTAAGCATCCTTACTAAGAACTGAGTGGATCTTTTGGACTAGTAACTGGTTTCACACTAGTAAACTTGTTAGCTCTAGTTCCAGAAGTAATTCAGATTTACACAGTCTGCTGAGGGAAATTTTTTTTAACTGGAACTATCCAATTAACAACCTATATTCCCTTCTCAGTCACAGCCCCATCGGTCATCAAAAAGACAAGAGTTCATCAAAGTACTAAGAGACCCAATGAGACCAGAAACAGAACCCCACATGTGCAACTGTGCTTGATAACTCCCATAGCAGAGATCCTTCAGACCAGAGAATGCATTTGAGAATTCACTGCCTCATTTACGATGACCAAGTTTGGCCCCAAAGAGCAAATGAGAACATCCTTCTCTCTCCCTTCATTGCAAAGGCTGCAGGGGAAGGAAGGGGTTGTGCAATGTTGTACATACTGTCAGACATGGTAAAAAATGTTGGTAGATTTTGTTGAACTGCTTGCTCGCCCTCTTTCTTTTTTTAATCTTTGGATATGAAAGAAAGAGGTGTATATGTAGGGGAAAATATGATGAAAAACAAATTTAGCAATAAAAATGACATTTTAAAAGAGGCAAAATGACCCTTGCAAAAAATACTCTTAAAAGCTCCCAATCCAGAGATCACGGATGAGAACCTTATGTGCCAGAGGACATACTGCCTCCTCAGATGAGTTAATTTTCTATTTGAGGAGCATGCCTAAATTAGGAAAGTGTTTTTCCCAAATAAATGTGTTGTGTTTTTTCTAAAATGGTCTAAAACAACTCACTCACATGTCCAAGCATCCCCTCATGTGTATGTTTAGTAAGGTATGCTCTGTTGTAGATGTGGCTCTAGCAGAATTTGCTGCAGCAAGGTCACATCTTCAGCTGGGAGCTGCCACCTCAACCTTCTATAGACTCAAAGGCAGCCCAAAGGTCAAGTCATCTGCTCAAGTCTAGGGATAATAATAACTAACCTTTATATATAGCACTTTAAGATTTTCAAAGTGTTGTGAATAGTTATGTCACTTGATCCTCACAGCAACCCGTGAAGTAGGCATTATAATTATTATTATCATCTTCCCCATTTTACAGATAAGGAAACTGAGATTTGGCTAGTAACATGACTACATAGCTAATAAGTATCTGAGGTAAGATTTGAACTCGGGTCCTCCTGACTCCATTTCTAGTTTTCTTATCTACTGCACCACTTAGATTTCATTCCTTAATTCAATTCATTCTAATTAAATGAACAGTAATCAAATACTTATTCTGATAATTGGGCTACTGTGAAATATGTCCTATTTCCAGATAAAGTGGAGACTGGGAAATTGACAATAGCTTTTCAGTTGATGAAACTATCACCTGTCAGTCACCTGGAGGGATCATTGCTGTTGAAGATGAAGTCAGGGTATCAGGAGTGTGGTCCTGTCCTTTGAAAGCTGAAGAGAATGGTGGAAAATAGGGAGAATGATGCAAATTTCTTCTCTTTTGCTTTGCTGTTCCTTCTAGAAGATCTGTGTTTACACAGAATTACTCAGATGCACCCAAGAGGTCTTAGTTGTCAACCTTGTATTTCCTATCTTGTGCTGAGCCTTAGGGACATCCATAGCTAAGTGCCTCTGGCAATCGAATACCCATGAATCCAGGATTGACCTGGCCCTTTCCCAACTCTGCCTGGCTTGACATTGAAAGGAAAAGAGGAGGGAAGGAACAAACATTGGTTAAGTACTTACTATGTGCCAAGCATTGTGCTAAGTGCTTTATGAATATCATATTCAATTCTCATAGGAACACTTTGAGGCAGTTAGTATTATGAACTCCATTGAGGAAACTGAGATAGATAGAGATGAAATGATTTGCTCAGAGTCCCACTTTGTCTGAGGTTGGATTTGAACTCAGGTTTTCCTAATTCCAGGACCGGTGTTCTATCCGAAGCATCACCTAGCTGACATTGGGACTAAATAAAGTGCTAGGAAAAAAAGGTAGGAACAGTTGTTTCACATCCTACCTCTGATATTTACCAACTAAGTGTCCATACGTCCTTCTTAAGCTCTCTCAGCCCATTTCCTCATCTGTCAGAACAAAACAGGATAATATCTATACTATTTATTCCCAGAGAATTGTCTTTTTTTTGGTTACTCAATTAGTAATGTCAGGCTCTTTATGATTTCCATTTTTAGGGTTTCCTTGTCAGGGATACTGGAGTGGTTTGCTATTCCTTCTCCAGTTCATTTTACAGATGAGGCAAACAGGATGAAGTAACTTGTGCAGGATCATATAGCCAGTAAATGTCTAAGGCAGGATTTGAATTCAACTCTTCCTCACT
>JAJPUD010021048.1:0-23223 GCA_023553655.1 Myrmecobius fasciatus | reverse complement strand
GGAAAAACAAAAGGTCAAGAATTTCAAGGGAATTAATGAAAAAAAAAGCAAATGAGGGTGGCCTAGCTGTACCAGATCTAAAACTATATTATAAAGCAGTGGTCACCAAAACCATTTGGTACTGGATAAGAAATAGAGTAGTGGATCAGTGGAATAGGTTAGGTTCACAGAACAAAATACTCAATGACAATTGTAATCTAGTGTTCGATAAACCCAAAGACCCCAGTTTTTGGGATAAAAACTCACTATTTGACAAAAACTGCTGGGATAATTGGAAACTAGTCTGGAAGAAATTAGGCATTGACCCACACCTAACACCATATACCAAGATAAGGTCAAAATGGATTCATGATCTAGGCATAAAGAATGATATTATAAACAAATTAGAACAATGTAGGATGGTTTACCTCTCAGACCTGTGGAGGGGGAAGGAATTTGTGACCAAAGAAGAACTAGAGGTCATCATTAATCACAAAATAGATAAGTTTGACTATATCAAGTTAAAAAGTTTTTGTACAAACAAAATGAATTGCAGACAAGATTAGAAGGGTAGCAGTAAACTGGGAAAATATTTTTACATCCAAAGGTTCTGATAAAGGCCTCATTTCTAAAATATATCGAGAATTGACTCAAATATATAAGAATTCAAGCTATTCTGCAATGGATAAATGGTCAAAAGATATGAACAGACAATTTTCAGATGAAGAACTTGAAACTATTTCCGGTCACATGAAAAGGTGCTCCAAGTCACTATTGATCAGAGAAATGCAAATTAAGACAACTCTGAGATACCACTACACACCTGTCAGATTGGCTAAAATGACAGGAAATGATAATGATAACTGTTGGAGGGGATGTGGGAAAACTGAGACACTGATACATTGTTGGTGGAACTGTGAACGGATCCAACCATTCTGGAGAGCAATTTGGAGCTATGCTCAAAAAGTTATCAAACTGTGCATACCCTTTGACCCAGCTGTGTTTCTACTGGGCCTATATCCCAAGGAAATCATAAGAGAAGGAAAGGGCCCCACATGTGCAAGAATGTTTGTGGCAGCCCTTTTTGTAGTGGCAAGAAACTGGAAATTGAAAAGATGCCCATCAATTGGAGAATGGCTGAATAAATTATGGTATATGAATGTTATGGAATATTATTGTTCTGTAAGAAATGACCAGCAGGAGGATTTCAGAGAGGACTTGAGAGACTTGCATGAACTGATGCTGAGTGAAATCAGCAGAACCAGGAGAACATTATACACAGCAACAAGACTATACGATGATCAATTTTGATGGACATGGTTCTCTTCAACAATGATGTGATTCAAACCAGTTGTGCTGCGATGAAGATAGTCATATACATCCAGAGAGAGGCCCGTGGGAACTGAGAGTGAACCACAACACAGCATTTTAACGCTTTCTGTGAATATTTCCATGCATTCTGTTTTCCTTCTTAGGTTGTTTTTTTTTTTCTTCTTCTCTTTCTAGATCTGATGTTTCTTGTGCAGTAAGATAACTGTATAGATATGTATACATGTATTGTATTTGTCATATAATTTATCCTATCTAGCATGTATTAGATTACCTGTCATCTAGGGGTGGGGGGTGGGGGGAAGGAAAGGAAAAGTTTGGGGAAAAAAAAGTTTTTTTTTTTGCAAAGGTCAATGTTGAAAGGACACTCATATGTTTTGCAAATAAAAAGCTTTATAAAAAAAAAAAGAATCATTATAAAAACTACCGGGGTCCATTTTGAAGGGGTCTCTGATTTCCAGTTCCTTTTCTTTGGCCTAAAAATCAAGTTTTCCCTTTGGCCTTTATTTTTTTCCTCTGGTATTACAGAATACAAATCCATCAAATCTTTACAAGTGGATACAAATAAAGCATTATTACAATAAAAATTCTTTTTCTCTTCAAAATGAGATAACAAATAAATAAAAAGAAAACTTTATCAAGCTATTAACTCTATCTAAGCAGTCTACAGTGTCCCAATTCTATTAGATAGGCTTTTGAACAAATTCTAAATAAGTCCAGACATTAGTCTACAAGATAAAATGAATAAGAAATTATTGAAATTAGAAATATTTTTGAAAGGAAATAGCCTCATCCCAGTCACAGTCGAATACATGGGCATATTAGTTTACAGGTTAATAGAGCATTTTCATGCCACAGATATTAGTGGGATTGATCCCAGGGTGACCAATAAGGAAGCTTACATCACACAAATGATCAAGCAACTATTAAGTACTTAATTATTTACAATACACTTTACTATCATTGATGAGTCCTATGAGAAAAGTAAAAAACATTAGCTATGGTTTAAATAAAAAAGCAGGATAAAAACAGGTGAAAAGACTTGCCTCAAAATCAATTTTCCAACCTCCTGATCCTAACCCTAAGGTTAATAAGCCAAAAATAATAGGAGAAGCTCACAAAGTATAGGACATATTTGTATTTCAGGAAGATTTTAATATCATATGTGTTTGTTGATTCCAAGATGTTTATAATCAAAGGGAGCAAATAGGAAAAATTCCTAAATATGTAGCAACAGAATTATAATCATGAAATTATAAAAGTGTTGTAAGTTTTAATTTGCATACATTGAGGTCTATTTCAACACTAAAATTAAGTGACCATACTTGTGTAATTCTATAAGAACTAAGGGTGGACCATTAACCAAGGCTGTTAAATGAGTTGGTTTAAATACTTCATCAGATTGAGAATAGCTAAGTGCTGTAGTAAATAGAGCCGTAACCCTGGAATCAGGAGGGTTTGAGTTAATATCTGGCCTAGACACTTCACACTAGCTGTGTGACACTATTCAAGTCTCATAATCCTGATTGCCTAATCAAAAAAAAATAAACAAAGTTCATCAGTAGAATAATAGTCAAAAACATTTTTAGAAAAAGGAGAGAAGAAAAGTAGAAATATAAGTAGAAATATCTAAAAATATGAAATCTTTTTCTAGTTCATACTTTAAAAACACAAGCTCTACTATTCATATCTATAGCTTTAACTCCAAACAGCTACCATTCTACTCACACTGTAAATGTGTATTATCTTTCTCTATAAAAAGCTGTCTTTATCTTTAAATATTTTCACTATTCATTGGAAAGATTCCACATTTTTTTCAACAATAGTGGGAGATTTTTTTTTAAATAGCTACAAAGCAATGGGAATGCAATATATAGGAACTTCTTATGGCCTAATATTTTTTTTCCTCATATGGAAGTTCTTTCTTAGAACTTGGTCTTAAACTTAAGCTAAATCCTTGAATTCTTTAATGGGATTAGCTGACTACTTTAGCATGCCAAACTCTTTCATACCAAAATAAGAATTTAGTAATCAAGACACTGGATCTATTTTTTTAAAAAAGAAAAGCTCATCATAGTTTTAAAATAAGCTTCTTTAATTACTATTAGATACTTATTGCATAGGAATAATAGGGATTGCATTATTTAGTCTGCAACTTTAGTATTGCTAACAAGTCCTTATAGAGTCAAGAGTATGTTTGAGCATTGGTGGTCTTAGAAAAAGAAACAAGAAACTAACCTCACCTTTCCTATCTCCCATACTTATCTTTGTAGGATTAGAAAGGAAAAAATGTACCATTTACAAAAAAGTTGTTAAGTGATAATTGCTATTTTCTTTAATCAATGAGTTTTTTCACAGAACTTAATAAGGTCCTTGAGTAGGATAGTCAGAGAATCTCACAGCTAGAATGTACCAGGGGAAGACTCATTTGCTATAATTAATGAATAGAGTGATGGATCTGAAGTCAGTAGATCTTGGTCTTCTAATACCACGAGAGTCAACAGCTTTTTGAAAATAAACTAATAACTTAAATTTCAGAGTCGCAGTTTCCTTTTCTGTAGGCTGAGGATACATAGAATACTGATCTCAGAGTGTTGTAAAACTTAAAGGAGGTAATGTATGTATGGTGTTTTGCAAAATATAAACCAATGTAAAATTCATCTATCTTTTATTCAACAAATATTCATTAAACACCAGTTCTTTTCAATGCATTATGTGGGATTGAAAGGTAAAGGACATTGTAAAGGAAAGAATATTTTATTTGAAGTCAGACAAAGTGGGTTCAAATTCTGGCTCTGACAATTATTGCTTTCATAACTTTGGTCAATTCAATTAGCCTCTGTGGACCTGTTTTCTTATTTGTAAAATAAGAGGGTTAAATTAAATGACTTTTAAGGGCCCTTCCAACTGTCTGAGTCAATGAAGTAAGAGAAAGTTCCTGCTGTAAAGATATTTACTTAAATAAGTATCTTAAAAATCAAAATATAAATGCATAAGAAGACAAAATATTATAAAGTCCGATGAGTTAAAAGTTTACTTTCAAGACAATCGGATAGTTTTCTTTATAGACCTCCATAGTATATATTCCACATCTATGTATTTTGCATACATAGATGCAAAATTGCATCTATTGCATTCAGTTTAATATAGTGGAAAGAGCACTGGATATCTGAATGGCTAGCTTCTACTCTCAAATCAGTCAATTTATGGGTATGGGAGATTGGACAAGAACCTTAATTTATCTGGCCTTCAGTTTCCTCATATCTAGGATTAGAAAACATGAATAATGTGGTCTCTAAAGTTCCTTCTTGCACTAAATTTATGTGACTCAAATTTATATAATACTGAAAGATGAAACCTATTACAATAGTAATGTTTTCTTTTGGTTTTGCCACTAAGGGACTGCCTATATAAAAATGGATTATCAAGGGTCAAATCAGTAGGCCATTTTTGACATGCCATTTTGGGAAAGTAATAAAAAAAAACTTGCCTACTGTCTCTGTAACTTCCGGAGTTCAGCATAGTCTTCAGTTTAAATGGGTTTCTCAATGTAAGGATTCTTAAGCTTTTTTGTGTGTGCTATGGTGTTCACTGATAGTTTGCTAAAGACTATGGAAACTTTCTCAGAATAATGTTCTTAAATGCATAAAATAAGATATATAAGATTATAAAGAAGTCAATTAGATTGAAATATAATCATCAAAATATTTTTAAATAAGCTCATGGACTCCAAATTAAGAAACTTCTGATCCAGAGGACTGCTTGAATTTCCAAGCTAGTTCTTGGTATAGGAAAGTAAATTGTTAGGTCTGTGTTCTCATATCTTTTATAGTATCAAAGTAGAATTTAACTTTGCAACTTCATAGAACAGGAAAGGGTTAAATTTAAATGACTTCAATTCTATTTCAATATGTCATATTACTGAAGAACTAGTTCTCTTAGGATATGAACAGATCTTTCCTAAAATCAATACTGGGAAGGTAATACCCAAAGTCTGATCTACTGCCAGGATCCAAACATGAGCCAATTAAAATTCTCCATCTCAAGTATTACACTTTATAATTCAATATTTCATAAGCTTTTCTCTTAATATTATTCCAAAGTATCATAAAGACTTTACTTTTGGAGAAGTGAAAAGCAAGGCCCAAAGGCTCACTTAGAGCTAAAACTAGAGATGTATTCCAAGTACCACGATTCTCCATCACAACAGTCAGTCCACAAGCATTTATTAAGCACTTAACTATGTGCCAGGCAGTGTCCTAAGCCCTGGAGATTTTTCTCAGGCAAGAAGTAGAAATAATTCATGATCCCTTTTTTTTCCTCTCATTTTCACAAAATTATTGATGGAAAAAATGGATTTCAGAAAATTTTCAGAAAAAATGGATTAAAGGGAAGGAAAAGATCTTGTGTATCAACCATATGAAGATTTCATTGTCAATGCCATTACATAAACAGCAAGGGCTAATGGAAAAAAAACAAAACAAAACAAACAAAAAAAAACATTGAATTTGAAATCAGTTATCTTGGGCCCTAGCTCTTCTTGTGTCACTTTCAGCCTTCATGACCCAGGTAAGTCAACTCACCTTTAGCCTATTTTCTCATCTGTATAATGAGGGAATTAAAATGGGGTAACTAGGGGCAGCTCGGTGGTGCAGTGGATAAAGCACCAGCCCTGAAGTCAGGAGGACCTGAGTTCAAATCTGATCTCAGACACTTAACACTTCCTAGCTGTGTGACCTTGGGCAAGTCACTTAACCCCAACTGCCTCAGCAAAAAAAGGAGAGGGGGTAACTGTAAAATGTCTTGCACTCTAAATCTTCTCCATACTAAATCCAGCTCCATATATTTCATTCATAGTACAAAATTTCCATTTGGGATTTCCTAGAAGCACTATAGTATTGAAACAAATTAAGAATTCTCCATGAATGGCAGAGAAACATTATAGCAAATGTCTCTTTCATAGCATTATAGACTGAGTCCTAGAAGGGAAATTAGAGAACAGCTCCCCAGTCCCCAACTTTGCACAAAAGTACTTGGAAGGGACTTGCCCATGCAAGGTCCCATAGCTTGCACTACAGGTGACAGAACTAGGATTCCACACCAAGGTGTCCCAACTCCAAACAGTGCTTTTGCACTATAATGCTGCCTTCATTATTAAAATTATGACCTGTGTGAAGAGTATTGATTAAGGGTTCTTAACTCACATCTTATTATTTCAGAAATTGATTGCTGAGATGCTTGCCTGAATAATAATTTTGAAATAGTTTTCCAGCCCATTCCAGATGTTGGGTGACAATAGCCCAGCAAATGAAGCATGTCCCACCTTTTCTAATCTCTCTTGCAATGATTAAATATTGGATTGGGAATTAATTTAGGAATGAAGTTATTTACGTGAATAAAATGGCTTTTGCTTTCTTGTTTTCTTGATGCAAAGGTAATTCAAAATATGTCTTATTCCCTTTAGCAAGTGACCTTAATTAAAATTTGATATTCAACTGAAATATGTAGGCTTAATGCATACTTTTTATTTCTCTAGACTATCATCACAGTCTTCCAAATCACATAAAAACTGATGAAACAGAAAGTTCAAATCCCAACATTATTTTGCAAATATAATTCTAACTTTTTAAATTTATTCATGTCTGTACCTACATGACCTTAAAGGACTATACATGATCAAAAATGCATTCAATTCCAATAGAATTGAGATAAAAATGATAATTGCATTGAAAGAGAGAACTATGAAAACTGAATGTGTATGGAAGCATAGTATTTTCACCTTTTTGTTTGTTTTTTTTTCTCACTTTTTTTTCTTTTGGTCAGATTTTTCTTACACAGCATGACAACTATGGAAATATGTTTAAAGAATTGCACATGTTTAATTTATGTCAATTGCTTGTTGTCTTGGGGAGAGGGAGGTAAGGAATGGAAGAAAAAAATTGAAAAACAAAATGTTATCAAAATGAATGTTGAAAACTATCTTTACATGTATTTGCAAAAATAAGATACTATTGAAGAATAAATAAAAGAAATATCTTCCCCTAATTCATTGATATTTATTACTCCAGTTCCACAATTTTTGAGTCATCAAATACCAACAAGTCAACAAAACATTTATTATGTACCTACCATGTGCAAGGCATTGTCTTAAGCACTGCTGATACAAACAAAAGAAAACAAAACAAAACAGTTCCTTCTCTCAAGGAGCTTATGCAAATAAGTATGAACAAGCAAACTATATGCAGAATAAATTGGTGATAATCTTAGAGAGAAAACATTAACATTAAAGGAAATCAGGAAAGCCTTCTTGCAGATGAGATTTTAACTGGTACCTAAAGAAGCCAAGAGACAGATGAGAAGACAGAGAATTTAAGGCAACCAGAAATTGAATGTCTTCTGGAAGTCGTAGCAAAGAAACCAATGTCACTGAATTGTAGACTATGTGGAAGGAAGTATAAGAACACTGTAAAAGTAGAAGGGGGAAGGTAAAGCATTTTAACAACCAAACAAAATTTCATATTTGATCATGAAATGACTTCCACTAGAGAATTTTAGGCCAAGTCTTTATCGATACTTTTACTGGACTCCTTGTAACTTGTTTCCCTCCTTCAGTCCCTCAAAATCAAGGGTATCTGCCAGACTGCATCTAATATTCTCCTACTGATTTATCTCAAACTTTAAGAGGCATTTCCTCCCAAGTTTCCAATTATTTCTTCTTCATCAAACATCTCTTCTTATTGGTCACAATCAGGCCCAGAATAGGAATTCTTTTCATTCCATCCTCCATTTTTTTCAAAGAATGAAATTGTCATTAGAGCAAATCAAAACTTAACCAACTGCTGTGCTTTTAGTCGAGAGAAAGTGCCAGCAGAGATGGAGATAATTGAAGTCTCTTCTCATTGCCATATGCCTGGTATGTGATATTTCAGTGTAAGGAAGCTAGATGGTTCAGTGAATAGTGTTGGACCTGCTGTGTAACCCTGGGGAAATCATTTTCTTCATCTGTAAAATTTAAATAAGAAAAGCACCTAGGGGAAACCAGGTGGGCCAGTGAAGTCTTGGAGTCAGGAGGACCTGAGTTCAAATTGGCCTCAGGCACTTGATACTCACTATAACTGTGTGGCCATGACCAAGTCACTTAACCCCAATTGTCTCGCCAAAATAGCAACAACAACATCTATTTCCCAGGGTTGCTGTGAGAACTGAATAAGATAAAATTTATAAAGGACTTTGCAAACTTTAAAACTAAGTATTGTTATTATTTTTCTCAAACTCATCATCTGTATCCTACCTTCATTCAAGGGTTCTACAATATACTAGTACAACAACATCCCTCCTAGTTCCTTATCTATTAATCCTTACCCAAATGTCCCCTACATCCTTATCAATTTTTCCTGCTTCCACTGTACCCTGAATTTGTAGAGTTATTCACATGGCTACATATTCTTGATCTAAAATATTATTCTACCATGCATTAAGTCTAACCTGTTCCTTTTAAATAAGGTATACTCCCACTTTCATATCTATATTCCAATCAATTATATCATACTAAATCTGTGAGATCAAATTTGCTTCCATTCCATTCCATTCCATATCCATAGAAAAGTGAAGCTACAGGTTTTTTTTTTATTTCCCTTCATTTTGGATTTTTTCTTTTATGATTTACTAGTCCTCTACACTGATAATTTCCTTATGTCACACCTGATACTCTAATATCTGTAAATATACATCTTCGTCTCCCTTATAATCATCAGTCCACTTTCAATTTATCAGATTCACAAGTCTGTAGGCAAACATGTTTTATTAGCCCTTCTGAGTTAACTCCTTCCCTAGCTAAGTCTCCATCTCCTTGTATGTTAAATCATGGCTTAATGCCATGCACCAGAAATCCAATTATCACCTGAAATCCTCATTCCCTTAACCAATTTACTCCCCAAATCCATTTTTATTTGCTGAATCCTCTACCTTCAAGTAGAAGCAGTGATGGAAATACCACTTGTATATTTCAAAGATCCTCTATTTCTTTCTTATGACTTAACAATCTCTAACAATGCTTCTTAAATTATTTCTAGTAATATCTGTCCTCTTATGCATAGGAAAATGTGAATGTTTCTCATTAAGTTTGATATATTTCAAGCTGCTTCTCCCTTCTCCTGTCATGTCCCAAATATATGCTTTGAGAAAACAGCATACCTCCCTATTGTTCCTGTCAGATGATCATATAGCCATCTTGGTACCCCTAGTAGATTGCAATTGACATTAAATAGCCATCCCTTTTTCAAGTGATAATTTGAAATACTTATTTCTCCTCAAAGGGTCTGTTCTATCCTCTATGGAAAGAACTATTATTTAGCTTTTTTAAAAGTGTCAGTAATTCTTTTTACCGCTCTTCTATGTCACATTTTTTCTACCCTATAAACTCAAGTCACAATCAGGAAAGTACAAATGGACTTTGCTTCAAGTGTGGTCAAATGGAAAGGCCAAATTGGAACTTCATGGGTAGGAGAGGGAAGAAGTAGCTAAGATACATTCTTAGTAGGATGATGGTAAGAGGGGAAGCCCTACCAAAACTTTGGGCTCTTTGGGTATCAGTTCCTCTCTTCTACTTATTTCTGATTGAAAAGAGAATCTTTTCCTTTTTGACTTTTCATAGAATCTTGTTTTCTCTAATGTACTTATGTTTCAGCTTCCCATTAAAATGCAAACTGTCTTTTCTAAACTCCCTTCGTGTATAACACATATGATTCTAGTCTTCACATTATGATTTTTAGGATCTCTGAGTTGATCCTTGAATCACAGGGAAGCACATCCATCTTCTCCCTCCAAATCAGAACATTTTTTGCAATGAATCTCTATTGAAATTTCCTCTTCCTAATTTTAACTCCTCTCCACGCCAATCACTATAATTTCAGGCACTCTCTGGCAATTCTTTCATTTGGAAACACAAATAGATATTAAAGTTACATAAAAGTCCTATGATGATCCTGGATTGCCTGAGAAAAAATATAAACACACACTTACTATTTCATGTTTTATGCTTTTACCTTCTCTCATTAAAAGTGATAATCCTGTGTTCCTTGTCTAATTATTATTGTTTTTCTTAATAATTTTCCTTCCTGAAAGGGCCCCACATGTGCAAGAATGTTTGTGGCAGCCCTTTTTGTAGTGGCTAGAAACTGGAAACTGAATGGATGCCCATCAATTGGAGAGTGGCTAAATAAATTATGGTATATGAATGTTATGGAATATTATTGTTCTGTGAGAAATGATCAGCAGGATGATTTCAGAGAGGCCTGGAGAGACTTGCATGAACTGATGCTGAGTGAAATGAGCAGAACCAGGAGATCATTATACACGGCAACAACAAGACTATATGATGATCAATTCTGATGGACATGGCTCTCTTCAACAATAAAATGTTTCAAACCAGTTCCAACTGTTCAGTGAAGAAAACCATACACACCCAGAGAGAAGGATGTGAAATGTGGACCACAACATAACATTTTCATGCTCTTTATTGATGTTTGCTTGCATTGTGTTTCCTTTCTCTGATTTTTCTTTCTTGTAGATAAGATTTTTCTTGCACAAAAATGATGTATGGAAATGTGTATACATATATTCGATTTGTCAAGTATTTTAACATAATTAACATGTAGTGGATATCCTGCCATCTAGGTGAGGGGTGGGGAGTAGGGGGGAAAATTGTAACAAAAAGCTTTGTAAGGGTTAATGTTGAAGAATTACCCATACATATGTTTTGCAAATAAAAAGTTTTAATAAAAAATTAATTAAAAAATAATTTTCCTTCCTCTAGAATCAAACTTAACTGAGATGCCATAACTTCACCCTCCCATTCATGGCTTTTTCATTTTTTTTCCTTTTTATTCTTGAAACTTGAAACTTGACTTAAACTTCAAACAGATGGTCATAATTAATTAGGAGATTCTTTTGTGAGTCATTTCCCCATTATCACCATATAATACTCACCATAATATTATTATATAAACTCAAAGCCAAATCAAACTTATTTTCCTCAAACTATGTCATTCTTGCCAACTCCTTTTAAGAACAGTAACATTAGTCCAATTTTATAGACTAAATATATATAATATGTGTGTGTATTCTATGAATATAATATATTCCCATTAATTTCACCTTTAACTCTTATGTTCTGTTATTTTTCAAAATGCTTATTTTTTTTCTATTTCTACAACAATTCACTTCACCTCTGAATTACTACAGTAACCTTCTAATTTGTGTCTCTGATGGCAATATCACTGCTCTACAATTTAACTGAAATACTATCTGCTAACCTAATCCTCTTTAAATGATACTTAATTTCTCTGGCCCTCAGTTTACTCATCTATAAAATGAAGGAGTGAAGTAGATGATGACCTCTAAGGTCTTAAATCTATATAATCCTAGGCTTTAGTTTTCAACTTGTAACTATCTTGCTCTGGAAGTTACAACTCTCTGGGGCCCACTAAATTAAGTGTAATGTCTTGTACCTAGTTTTCAAGGTTTTCTACAATTTTTGCCAATCTTGTCAAATTACCATTCCCTAACACAAATTTTTCAGTATGACCAGTCTCCTTAATGTTCCACAACCATCATGTTAATTAATGCTCACTCTTGTGTCTCAGGTCTCCACTATTTGAGGTCCATTCTCTTCTATTTTCCTGTGTAGTTTTTAAGGACCAATTCGGGTCCAACTTTCTACAAACCTTTTTTCCCCTAATCTAGCCCTCCTTTCTCCCTCCATGATATATTTCTTAATATCTGATTATTCATTGCCCTGTATTTTTTCATGTTTTCTTTGAATCACCACAGCTTAAATAATGGCATTTTAAATTTTAATTTTAAAAAATTGCATTTTATATTTATTATTGTTTCTTATACATGTATTATTTTCACCAAATAAGATCATAATCATTGAATTAGAAGGACCTCCACATACCACTTAGTCCAATCACATCATACCTAATATATATATATATATATATATATATATATAAGGGGGGGTGTATGTATATATATCTTGCAACTGCTTATCCAGGTTATGTTTGAAGACCTTTAGTAAGGAATACACTGCCTTCTGAAGCAACCCATTCCACTTTGGAATAGTTCTAATTATTAAGGAGTTTTTCCCCTACCTTGAGGTGAAATGTGCGTTTCTGAATCTTATACTCTTTGCTCTCAATTCTGTCACCTCAAAAACAGTTATGATGACCCAACAACATAAGTTTTCCATTATTCAGGCTAAACATCACCATTTTCTTCATTCAATTTTCCAGTGTCACAATGAATTCTCTTTATAATTACAATTACCTTTCTCTGGACATTCCTGAATTTCTCAATGCTCTTTTTAAAAGATTCCTAGAATGTGTTGACACCAGGAACCTAAATCACCTATATACTTTAGCAGCTATACCCTACAGCTGGTATCCATTGGGTTAGACTATGAGCTATTTGGAGGCATGGATCATATGTCTTACTTCTTTGGAAACCCTTACTGTACCCTACATCATACTAGCTACTGATTACATATTTGTGATGAGAAGAAGATAACTGTCTCTATTACCAGTTTCCTGCCTGCTTTCTAACTCAAGCTCTTTCTTACCACACTCATTTATTCATAATAACACTTCTTAACCAAAAAAAAAAGCTCTCCCTGACACCTTCATGACCCAAACAAAGTGTAAATAATATACTCTTAGGAGAAAAAAGGAACTACAGTTACCAGGCTTCCTTCCAACCCACAAGCATATTTATTTTTTCTCTAACTGCAAAGTAATTACTATTGGTTTTATAGTGGGATTTTCCATATGTCCTTTAGTTGGAGGCAGTAGTAACCCAATGCATCCTTTTAACTTTTCTTGGTTTTTGGCCATCTTACCTCATTCTACTGCTTTGCCTTTACTTTTGCTATTTATTATTATTATTAAAACTTTCTGTCATGCAATCAATACTGTATTTGGTCACTGTTGCTGTTGACTCTACAGAAAAGACACTTCTTTGAAAACAGCTTGTTTGGTTTGCATTGAGCTGAGGCTGAGCACATTCTGGCTACTTTGGCCATTCCAAGTAATAAGGATAAGTTTAAGGAAATTTAAGGCCAAATTGAGCTAAAGACTGAAAGCAGCTGCTGTGCCAGCTGTGAACCATTCTCAACTTTGTCCATTACTTTGGAAACTCAACTATTCAGTGCAGAATAGCACTGGACAAGTGCTCCTGTTGATCTAACATATTTGGCAGCAAACATTATTGCAGAAATGAATGCTTAAGAGTATTTTTAGCAGATCGCATGCTGCTCTGTTGACAATTAAAAAGATTAGGATTCAGCAGACATATGCCTCTAATTTTTGCAGGATCGAAGACAAACTGATAGAACATACTCAATGTTTATTCCTCACTAGCAGGTCTATCATGCCAAAACTTCATCCTACAGGCAAGACACCCCAGTGCTCTAGGGCAACTTTCCCCCTCTTCATTCTCTGCCTACTTTTATCAACCCATCCCTTGAAGTAAATTTTCCACTGAATTTTCAGGCAGGGAACTCTGTTGTAAATGACACTCTAAATCCCATCCACTCTTGGCCCCTCTCAAAATATATAATGGTTTGAGTGGTTAATTTAAAGATTAGTTTTGAAATGTCATTTGGGATATAGCCTGTGGCCAGTTATTGGGTTAGTTACATCCTTCCTTCAGAATATTCTCTGCTCACACTTCTGCAGACTCCCTTCTGAACAAAAGCACTATCCCACTGCCTTAGCCATAAAATCCTGGCTTCCCTTCCCCTTGTCCATGCATTATTTAAGTATGTTGCTCTATGCACTGGCATTAGAATTTTCCTCTGAGTAACAATCAGTAACAGCTTTGCTCTGACAGGAAATGTGGGATAGCTAAGAGAGTTCCACCCATTCGTTGCTATACTCCAGCCTTGATAATGAGATATGATAATCTAATTTGGTAAAAATAAACTGTGAAATCAGAGATTTGCAGCAAAAAACTTTTAAAATGTAATTCAGACTAGCAATCAATGCTTATTCAGTTTCCTTGCCATCGCAGCCTCCTCTCTTTGCAGATGCTTAAGTGATGCTAAATTAAATAATTGACAAATTTTTAAAACTGCTGGAAATTACCATCTGTGCTTAATTTTGGAATATAAAAAGGTCCATAGAAAACACCCTTTATGATTATTTTGCCTAATAACAGCTATAAAACAATACAAACATCCCAGCAGTAGAAATAGAATGCATTTTTGAGGAGGTTGTACTTGCATATTCAGAGTATTTCAAAATAAAAGACAACACTAGAGAAACGCTGAGTTGCCCTCCCCTGCCAAAAGACAACCCCCTTATATTTTCTTAATGTTTGGCAAAGGAATTAAACTTCTATCTTAAAATACCATTAAAAACAAACAAACTTTCAAACATTAACAAATAGTCTTAAGTAGTGAAAAATTTGTATGTTTCACTCTAAGATATATACGGTAATAAATTATCCTCTATTAAATACTTCACTCCATTATGTTAATGTTAAATATGAACAAAATAAAATCTAATATAAATAAACACTCTCAAATCAGTGAAAACAGAGAGAAGAGACAAGGTACCTGCTATTCACAGAATCATCTACACAGGGTATATTTATATATAAAACAAACTGAAACTTACACTGAGGTCTCCTTACAGGTTCAGCACAGCCAATAGCCTTAAGGGTACATTTTAGACTTTTAATCCATGTTCTTCTGTTCTTCCCACTGATGTAACTACTCAGGCACATGGTCAAGTTGCAATCAGCTTCTCCCTTAGTGATGTATGAGAGCTGTGCTGATTTATCTTGTCTTTCTGCAGCATATTAGCACTAATGTTTCTGCATCCTACCTTAGCCGTTGCCACTGCTTTATCATTGGTAATCCAAATTAAAGAGCCAGTGAATGGAGCAAAGCTTTTTTATTTTCCTTTGCCATGAAACAATTGCCAGGCAGGCACTCCCAGACAAGGATTCCGCTGTTTATTCTATTGAACCTCCCCTTCAATATCCCATTGAGATGGTGACTCAGGGAAGCAAAAGGATGGGTCCAATGACACTGTCCTAATTCAAAGGTCTATATATGATTTATTCTGCTAAATGATACAGATGGTTTCAGGAAAGATGGTGGACAGCTGTCACTTGTGAATTTTTAGTCATGAATCCAAAATTTATATCACTTATAAAGTTTACACTTGATACTCAACTGCCTAATATATAACTTACTTTTTTGTTATTCCTCTTTGGCTAATATTATAAAGAACCTCCCATTTCCTCGCCAATAAATGCTTTACATGTGTTTCTTTAGATGGTGATTATAAACACTGATACAAATCCTATAATTTAGAGCAAGTTGTATTACTAGAAAAGCATAAAATGCTAGGAAAATTAGAGAAGCCTCACAAATAGATCATTATTACCATTCTTATACTTTGCTGTCAAGAAGCAATAGCAGCATAGGCCAGTGGTTAAAGGCTTTATTTAATTCATGAGTTTTCAGTTCCATCCCCAGGAGACACTTAAAGTGCTCCTTAAATATTTGCAAAGGGCCATCAGATTTGAACATTCCTTACAGGGTAATTTTGAATTGGCTGCCAAAGGTGCATGCAGCTCTTCCAGAATCATTTGAAATCTCTTGACTCAGGTGAAATAAGAATAGTAAAAAAAGATTAGGTTTGGTTTCTTCTTTCAAGAAACAAACATGATTTATAAGTATAAAATTTACATCCTTGGTGCATTTCAAAGATTAAGGCAATGGGACGGTGCACACAAAATCTGTGATAATCTGATGATATTCTTTCTCTGGAACCTTATTGCATTCATCTCAATGCAAATTAAAATTATATGGTGAATTTTAAGCTTAACATGAGAACACCAAAAAAAAAGAGGCATTGTTGTGTTAATTTACTCTTCTGAAATGAGCCAACAAACAACTATTTCTGTCTCTGAGCTTCTCTTGCACAGGGATTATAATGGCCACTTTTATGTCTGTATTACCTCCAGCTCTTTGCAGACTTTGTAGTTTCCTTCAAATGATGGCTGAATGCAAATAATTTAGCTTTGCTACAGGTGGAGCTTAACATCGAGCCTATAAAATGCCTTAATAGCATACTAAGCACATTTACACATATGTATATATGCATATATGTGTTTATAACATGCTACCTAATAGCATACAACAGAATAGAATACAATATATTATAATATATTGCCATATCATATACAGATTGAGAAGAAAATAAAAAACCATTTAATCAACAAGTACATATGACTAGAGAAGTTAGGTAGCACAGTGAATAGAGCACCAACTAGTCAAGGAGACAAGTTCAAATCTAGCCTCAGACACTTATTAGCTATGTGAACCTGGGCAACTCATTTAATCCTCTTTACCTCAGTTTACTCATCTGTAAGATGAACTGGAGAAGAAAATGACAAATTACTCCAGTATCTTTGCCAAGAAATGGCATGGTATAGTCTATGGATAGTATAGTCTATAGATATAAATAGATAATAGAGTCTACAGAGTCACGAAGAGTCAGATATAATTGACCAACTGAACAACAACATCATATAAAATAGACTATCTAACAGAACAAAATACAATATAGCATAATATATCACCATTTATATAGATTCAGAAAAAACAAATATCAATTAATGTATATACATAAACTATGTATAACATATTATCTAATAGAGTATAATTCTATATAGTAGAAAATAACATAATACAATATACAAATTCAGAAGAAAACTCTATAAATCAACAAGTATTTATTAAACATCTAAAATGTTCCAAGCTATCTTTCACATTGGAAAATGATGTTATTGATGGTTCTCATTTATGATGGATGTTGAATTGAAAATGATAAAATGTAGTTTAATGTCCTACTTGGATTATGGAGACAATGCCCTTTCTCTTACAAATAAGATGGCCAGAATCCTATTGACAAAACTTAACAAGGTCACATATTTACTGCAGCATTTAAAATTTCATATAGTTATTTTTTATTGACCATTTGTCTTTTTCTTGTACAACCCAGTATATGAATTTTTCTTTTTTTTTCAAGATATGAATTTTTCAATGAAAAAATGGATGGCAGAATGGCATGAAGGTTTACTGAACTTAACATCAGTAGATTTGATTTGAGCACAATTATAATTAGCATTCCAGGACACCATGAAGGGAGAGACAGTCACCAAGTTACCACTTTACTTCAAAGTCTTTCACTGAATGCATGGCACAACCATCCCCTGGGTTCCATTCCCCCATTACCTCTCTACTAGACCCAGCTCTCTGCTTCCAACTCTTACAGGAGAAGATGATAGATTTCCTTAGAGATGGATCATAGAAACAGAACTGGAAAATATCCTAGATGCCATCTTGGATTATAGCTCTAAAAGAACGTCAGAGGCCATCTAGGACAACACCATTATGTTACAAATATGGAAACTGATGTTCTAAAAAATCAAATAGTTAGTAGTTGTCTGAGTAAGATTCAAATCCAATTGTTCCTGACTTCAGGACCAGTACTCTACCAGGACCAACTGCATCCACAATCAGACAATCCTTTGCACCACTACTTCTTTCTCTCTTTCCCCTATTGGATTGCTCTCTTCTCTACCACTGCTCCATCCACCCCCAATCCTATTGTTTTTGCCCCACATGAAAGAAATCTTGGTTGTGGCTCTCATTTCAGAGTCGTAAATTTTTCACCAAGTAGTTATATGGCTGTAGCCAAATACTGTCAGCATTTGGTTCTTGGATACTTACTAGCTGTGTAATCCTGGGCATGTCACTAAAACCATTTGCTTCAGTTTCCTTATTTGTAAAGTGGCGATAATATGGCATTACCTTCCAAGGTTTTTGTGAGGATCTGGTGAGATAATTGCAAAGTGCTTAGCACAGTATAGCAAGTAGTAAACAAATGTTAGTGATAATGATGATGGATGATGATTACACAGACAAAAAAACCGAAAATATCAACTGCCTCTTTTTTATTATTCATATCCATGATCCCATGGGGGTTTTCTTGGCGAAGATACTGGAGTGATTTACCATTTTCTTCTCCAAGCCATCTTACAGATGAGGAAACTTGAGGCAAACAGGGTTAAGTGATTTACCCACAGTCACACAGTAAGTGTCTGGTGCTAGATTTGAACTCAGCTTTTCCTGATTCAAGGTCCAACATTCTAACCACTGTACAACATAGTATGAAACTTAGAATTCAACTAATATCAAGTCTTCCAGACAAGCCTAGGTTATCTGAATCTAAAAGCCAGATGTTCCAAAAGAGATTTAGTCAAGGAAGAGAGAGGGAAGATTAATACCTAATTCCTCTTTATTTACTTGTAAGATTAGAGTTCATGGTTAAGTTTGTACCTTATGAACTTTCCTTACTAGTGTTTCAATTTTGTTATGTTTCTCTGTAGAGCTTGGTAATAATAATAATAATAATAATAATAATAGCTTAACATCTACAGAAGTGTTGTGTGTTGTTTAGAGGGAGTGGGATGTGGAAAAAAAAGGAAAAGTCTACAGGCAAAGATAACAAGGCACCCAAGTGTTGCTCCAAAAGGGATTGCAAATATGATGTAGCAGAGTCTGAGGATTAAAATAAACCATTTTAGTTTACTAAAAAAAGTACTAAACGATTCCTAAGTAGACCTCAAAAAGGTGAAAGCAATCTGTAGTGAAATTCCTAAAGATCTTGAAAGATTCATAAAGTCAGCCTTATGTGTTCTTAGTCCAAAGGGAACACAGTTGAATTTTTGTTCAATCCAATTGATTGTGATATTAACTCAAACTGCCTCATATCTATTTCACATGTCCTGGCTCATGATAGCTCTAGGTATGATGTTCTAAAACAACCTACCCAAGTCTACATCCTAGCCAACAGTACAAGCCCAAGAGTGATGGCAATAAGAATGTGGGATGATATAAGTGAGCCAAGTCTTATGATGAAAGAAAAAGTGGGGTTTCAAGAGATAACTGAAACCACACACAAACAACACTAGCAGAAAGAAGTTCCAACTATCTGAGAACATTTTAGAAGCATTCAATTACAGATAACTAATATGCTCATCCATAAACATTCATTTATTTATCAGAGTAAATCCCTTAAAGACTTCTTTACTAAATAATATAAAATCACCTATTTTAAGTTAGAATTTTATCATGAAAGGAATGAAAAGAAGATTGAAGTTTATTTCTTTTTTAAATTTAAATTTTTATTTTTACCTATTACATATAAAAACAATTTTAACATTCTTTTGTGAGGGGGATCAAATTTATAATTACAAATTCTCTTTCTCCTTCCCTCCCCTCCCTACCTCATTGAGAAGGCAAGTGATTTGACATAGATTATACATGTACAGTCATGCAAAATGCATTTCCATGTAACTCATTTCAAGGTTATTTCTTTATCGAGATGCTTCTGAAGCCAGAAAAAAAGAATAGAAAAGAAATCTTGAAGTTTTTAAAGACAATGCTCACAAGTTGAAAAAGTGTAATTTGTAATGCATTGCCATGTTTTGTGGTGGAATTTCTTAAAGAGAATGGGAGGGTAGTTGGTTCTTAAACCCTCAATTCTAGCTGTGGGACATTCAGAAGGCCTTTTATTTTTTAAGTGGTTTTTCTTTTGTTTCAGAAACAATTTCCAAATTCATCTGATAGTTGTCACTTCTAGTATGTTTTACATTAAAAGTTAAAAGACTTTCTGATGGTAGTTTAGTCTGAATTTCAAGAAATACAGAAAAATATCTCTCAGTTGACTTAAAGACAAAGTTTACTGAGAGTATGACAGTTAATTTAACAGACACCATCCTTCACATAAGAATATATGATGTGTATGTAATGGTGATAAACTGGAACCATTCCCAATAAGATCAGGGGTGAAACAAGGTTGCCCACTATCACCATTACTATTCAATATTGTATCAGAAATGCTAGCTTTGGCAATAATACAAGAAAAAGAGATTAAAGGAATTAGAGTAGGTCATGAGGAAACCAAATTATCACTCTTTGCAGATGATATGATGGTCTACTTAGAGAACCCTAGAGAATCAACTAAAAACTATTAGAATTAATCCACAACTTTAGCAAAGTTGCAGGATACAGAATAAACCCACATAAATCATCAGCATTTTTGTACATCACCAGCAAAATGCAACAGCAAGAGATACAAAGAGAAATTCCATTCAAAATAACTATTGATAGTATAAAATATTTGGGAATATATCTGCCAAGGGAAAGTCAGGATCTATATGAGCAAAACTACAAAACACTCTTCACACAAATAAAGTCAGATCTAAATAATTGGAAAAACATCAAGTGCTCTTGGATAGGTCGAACAGATATAATAAAGATGGCAATACTACCTAAACTAATCTATTTATTTAGTGCTATACCAATCAAACTCCCAAGAAATTATTTAACTGACCTAGAAAAAATAACAACAAAATTCATCTGGAAAAACAAAAGGTCAAGAATTTCAAGGGAATTAATGAAAAAAAAAGCAAATGAGGGTGGCCTAGCTGTACCAGATCTAAAACTATATTATAAAGCAGTGGTCACCAAAACCATTTGGTATTGGATAAGAAATAGAGTAGTAGATCAGTGGAATAGGTTAGGTTCACAGGACAAAATACTCAATGACAATAGTAATCTAGTGTTTGATAAACCCAAAGACCCCAGTTTTGGGGATAAAAAACTCACTATTTGACAAAAACTGCTGGGATAATTGGAAACTAGTATGGAAGAAATTAGGTATTGACCCACACCTAATACCATATACCAAGATAAGGTCAAAATGGATTCATGATCTAGGCATAAAGAATGATATTATAAACAAATTAGAACAATGTAGGATGGTTTACCTCTCAGACCTGTGGAGGGGGAAGGAATTTGTGACCAAAGAAGAAATAGAGGTCATCAATAATCACAAAATAGATAAGTTTGACTATGTCAACTTAAAAAGTTTTTGTACAAACAAAATGAATGCAGACAAAATTAGAAGGGTAGCAGTAAACTGGGAAAATATTTTTACATTCAAAGGTTCTGATAAAGGCCTCATTTCTAAAATATATAGAGAATTGATTCAAATATATAAGAATTCAAGCCATTCTCCAATTGATCAATGGTCAAAAGATATGAACAGACAATTTTCAGATGAAGAAATTGAAACTATTTCTAGTCATATGAAAAGGTGCTCTAAATCACTATTGATCAGAGAAATGCAAATTAAGACAACTCTGAGATACCACTACACACCTGTCAGATTGGCTAAAATGACAAGAAAAGATAATGACGAATGTTGGAGGGGATGTGGGAAAACTGGGACACTGATACATTGTTGGTGGAACTGTGAACGGATGCAACCATTCTGGAGAACAATTTGGCACTATGCTCAAAAAGTGATCAAACTGTGCATACCATTTGATGCAGCAGTGTTTCTACTGGGCCTATATCCCAAAGAGATTTTAAAGGAGGGAAAGGGACCTACATGTGCAAAAATGTTTGTGGCAGCCCTTTTTGTAGTGGCAAGAAACTGGAAATTGAAAGGATGCCCATCAATTGGAGAATGGCTGAATAAATTAGGTATATGAATGTTATGGAATATTATTGTTCTATGAGAAACAACCAGCAGGATCATTTTAGAGAGGCCTGGAGAGACTTGCATGAACTGATGCTGAGTGAAATCAGCAGAACCAGGAGAACATTATACACAGCAACAAGACTATATGCTGATCAATTCTGATGGACATGGATCTCTTCAACAATGATGTGATTCAAACCAATTCCTATTGTTCAGCGATGAAGATAGTCATATATATCCAGAGAGAGGTCTGTGGGACCTGAGTGCGGACCACAACACTGCATTTTATTGCTTTCTGTGAATATTTCCATGCATTTCGTTTTCCTTCTTAGGTTGTTTTTTTCTTCTCTTTCTAGAGCTGATGTTTCTTGTGCAGTAAGATAACTGTATAGATATGTATACATATATTGGATTTGTCATATAATTTATCCTATTTAGCATGTATTAGATTATCTGTCATCTAGGGGTGGGGGTTGGGGGGAAGGAAGGGAAAAGGTTGGAAAAAAAGTTTTTCGCAAAGGTCAATGTAGAAAAATCACTCATATGTTTTGTGAATAAAAAGCTTTTAATAAAAAAAAGAATATATAATGTGTATTCTGCTAGATTGCCACCTACTGGGTTTCCATTTTTGTCTGGTTCATCAAAATGAAACACCCTTTGTGACTGCTCTATGTAAACATAGCCCCAACCTCTGTCAGAGATTATATGTTTTTATAATGAGCCCAGAGTCATTTATGATAACATCAGTCTCTTTAGCACATCTTTACATTCCTTCTTCTCTCCTCCTCGAGATTTTGCTAACTATCAAACGTTCAATTACCAAGTATTTATTAATGTCCTGTTACTCTTCAGACACTGTGGTCAGTGCTAGGAATACAAAGACAATAATCCCCAATCTTAAGGCAAGAATCATTCTATATCACTAAGTAGGAAAGAGTTAGCTTCTTTTCCTATCCCATTTCAAGATATCACTTGGATTTTTCCTTCCTGTCTTATAGTCAACAACCCCTCACTAATTCCTCTGGCTGTGAGCAGGTCTCAAGGGTCCCTCAGAAAACTTGGTGTATGATTTCCACATCTTAGATTTGACAGCTATTCATCCTTCTCAAACTAGCTCTACTATAATCTGAGGTCTCTGAAAAGACTGATTTTTATAGTCTGATTTTTGTCTATTCAAGAATGTATCCTCCATTTATAGTAATGTTGCTATGGAACTAATTACCCCCTTCAATATATTTTGAGTTACAGTCATGTGTGTGTGTGTGTGTGTGTGTGTGTGTGTGTG
>JAJPUD010021047.1:0-23689 GCA_023553655.1 Myrmecobius fasciatus | reverse complement strand
TAATGGTGACAGTGG
This sequence comes from Myrmecobius fasciatus, assembly GCA_023553655.1. Classification (NCBI taxonomy): domain Eukaryota; kingdom Metazoa; phylum Chordata; class Mammalia; order Dasyuromorphia; family Myrmecobiidae; genus Myrmecobius; species Myrmecobius fasciatus. The sequence continues at coordinate 23,674 of JAJPUD010021047.1, read as the reverse complement.
GCAGCCTTGTTTCACTCCTGATCTTATTGGGAATGGTTCTAGTTTGACTCCATTACATATGATGCTTGCTGAAGGTTTTAAGTAGATACTACTAATCATTTTAAGGAAAAGCCCATTTATTCCTATACTCTCCAGTGTTTTTAATAGGAATGGGTGTTGGATTTTATCAAAGGCTTTTTCTGCATCTATGGAGATAATCATATGGTTTTTATTAATTTGGTTATTAATATAATTGATTATGCTAATTGTTTTCCTAATATTGAACCAGCCCTGCATTCCTGGTATAAATCCTACTTGGTCATGATGTATTATCCTGGGGATGACTGTCTGTATTCTTGTTGCTAAAATCTTATTTAAAATTTTTGCATCAATATTCATTAGGGAAATGGGTCTATAGTTTTCTTTCTCAGTTTTCTTCCTACCTGGTTTAGCTATCAGCACCATATCTGTGTCATAGAAGGAATTTGGTAGTACACCTTCTTTCCCTATTTTTTCAAATAGTTTATATAGTATTGGGATTAATTGTTCTTTGAATGTTTGGTAAAATTCACATGTAAATCCATCTGGCCCTGGAGATTTTTTCTTAGGGAGTTGGTTAATAGCTTGTTCTATTTCTTTTTCTAATATGGGGCTATTTAAATAATTTATGTCCTCTTCTGTTAACCTCGGCAATCTACATTTTTGTAGATATTCCTCCATTTCATTTAGATTATCAAACTTACTGGCATAAAGTTGGGCAAAGTAACTCCTAATTATTACTCTAATTTCCTCTTCATTGGAGGAAAGTTCTCCCTTATCATTTTTGAGGCTAATAATTTGATTTTCCTCTTTCCTTTTTCTAATCAAATTAACTAAAGGCTTATCTATTTTGTTGGTTTTTTCATAAAACCAACTCTTACTTTTATTTATTAATTCAATAGTTTTCTTATTTTCAATTTTATTGATCTCCCCTTTAATTTTCAGAATTTTTAATTTGGTATTTAATTGAGGGTTTTTAATTTGGTCTTTTTCTAGCTTTTTTAATTGTAAGCCCAGTTCATTAATCTTCTCTTTCTCTGTTTTACGCAAGTAAGCATCTAGAGATATAAAATTACCCCTTATAACCACTTTAGCCGTGTCCCACAAATTTTGGTATGTTGTCTCATTGTTGTTATTCTCCTGGATGAAATTTTCGATTGTGTCTATAATTTGCTCTTTCACCCATTCGTTCTTTAGGATTAGATTATTTAATTTCCAAATAACTTGTGATCTATTTTCTCCTGGCCTTATATTACATGTGAGTTTTATTGCATCATGATCTGAGAAGGATGCATTTACTATTTCTGCTTTTCTGCATTTGATTTTGAGGTTTTTATGCCCTAACAAATGATCGATTTTTGTATAAGTTCCATGAACCCTTTACAGGGGAAATTTAACCCTGGGTGTTTGACATAACTTTTGATTGTAAGCTCTAAAATGGGGTTTCCAAAGACCAAAGGGAAAGGCTGGGGAGGGAGGGAGAGGACTCCACTTGAATAAAAGACCTACTTAAGGCTGAGATGATCCTATCATTTCTCTTCCTAGCTTGCTTCAGTTACAATCAGTAATAATCTTATCAGTGCTTCAGGCTTTCTCTGATAATCATAATTCCCCCACTCTTTTAATTTGTTAAAGAATTCTTTGGAAAAGTGGGCCCTAAACAGGAGGGTGTCTAGGAGACTTAAGCTGAAAATTTCAAGGCCAAATCCAGAGGCACTTGTTAAGTAGTGTGCAGAAGCTGGAAATGAAATACAGTGGTCTGTGGGTACACCATAGAGGTATAAAGTTAGTTATCAGGTCACACTAGCGGAAATCGGCACAGGATCAGTTTGCTCCTTACTAGGGACCCACTCAGATTTTGGGTGATATTTTGTTGCAACAGCAATAGACTGAAGGGCATGTCTTGGCCTCAGAACTGAACAATACATTTATCTTGGTGCATTTAAAGGAATGAGTATTTATACAGCACCTAATGTGTGCCAGCACAGTACTAAGAATTTTTATAAATATTTATCTCATTTGTTCCTGCCAACAAACTGCAAGGTAGGTACTATTATCTCTTAAGGAAACTGAGGCATATTGAGAGTAAGTATACAGGGTCATAGAGTAGTAAGTGTTTGAAAAGAAATTTGAACTCAGGTCTTCCTGATTCCACATTCAGTACCATGTTCATTATACTACCAGCTATCTACTAAATACATGTGAAAGGTTCTGTCAAGATCATTCTTCTGTGATGATTTTCACAGGATCTTTCTCATGTACTTATATTTAATATTAGTATTTCATATTTTAAGAAGATTAATTTTAGATAATTTTTCCATTTTTTAAAGGTCCCAAGCATCTGCCTAAAACAAAATTCATTTTTAAGGACAGTATTTTGGTCATGTCATATGTCTGATAGTCATGAAATAGTACAGTTTCTTAAGAATTAAATTTGTCAGTCTCACAGAGGACAATGGAAAAGAATATGGCAGATATGAATAGGCTACAGCACATTTTAAGCAAGAATTATGCAGTAGATCATTAAAGAGGTCTATGACCAGAAAAGAAGTGGAGCTGGCCACATGGCAAAAGGAAAGGACTAGTACCCATGTAATGTCAAGAGATCTAGGACTCTGGCACATTGCATTTGTTCTGAGAAAGATTGATAGAAGGATATGGAAAAAGGTCAAAGATAAAAAGGCATGAAAGGGTTACAATCTGTACTGGTGGATGGTATATAGACATTGATGAGATCAAAAATAATCAAAGTATTTAATAATTTAACACTTCATTACATGTATGGATATATTAGTGGAAGAAAAGGTCAAGTTATTTCTATAAAGACATAAAATAAGATTTCCAGTGTTGTTTATTATTATTAATGATAATAATAATAATAAATCTTATGATGTTACATGTTCCTCCAAAACTGGGACAATTTTATACATACAACCATTCAGATGATTCTGTCCAATCTTGGTTTCATTTGGTATATTTTACATTATAGCACCATTTTACATTATAGAAGTTTAACACTTTGCTTTACCCAAAGCACCCAAATTTGTGGGGTACTACTGATACTTATACTCTTTAAGTGGCATAGATACTACTGTGCTTAACATTTAGTCAAAATAGGAGCAAGTAGGGAGCATATTTCATCACTAAGGAGGAGCCTGGAGGCAACTAGATATACATGAGCCTGGAATTAGGAAGATTTGAATTTAAACCTAGACACAGACTTTGTTTATTAGTGAACTAAGCAAGTAATTTAATCTGTCTACTTCACTTTCCTTAATTGTGAAATGGGGATTATAATAGCATATGCCTCCCAAAATTGTTATAAGGATCAATTGAGACTTTATCTATTAAGTGCTTAGCATTGCTTCTGGCACATAGTAGGCCCTTTTACTTTCTTTCTTTAATTTTTACATCTCTTTTTAGAATTCTTCTCTACTTTGCCCTAGTACTTTTCCAGACTGCTTGTGGTTGTCTGGATTGTCCATTCACAGGAGTTTATGCAAGAATCTGTTACGGGCTTTCCTTTGCCATGTGACCCTTTGTTCTTAAGTCTCTCCAAAACTGAATTAGTCTTAAAGGTTGCAAGCTAATTATAAAAAAATTATGTCTGCTCAAAGCTATCCTTTTGTAATGCTTAAATAACTGATCACTAGCTATTGCTATCTGCCCTTCTCTAGCATTAGGATTCTCTCCCAAACAAGTAACAAAATGATCAAGTACTGCTTAGTTGAGATATATTCCCATAGAATACCCCAGGATCATAGGCACATCAAGTTAATTATGACACAAACTAGAAGACCAAGGGATTTGTGTATTTTGTAATTTGTACAATTCAAATAAAATCAACAGATTTAATGAATTGTGTCATAATATTTACAGTGCTGTAATATATTACATTTATAATGTCACAAAGACATTGGACAATATGATGACTGAAAAGAAAGAGATGTCCCTTTAAAAGGCCCATGTAATATTTTCTGAGTCCATGTAAAATAATATTTCTGATTTTTTTTGTTGAGATAGTCAACTATATATTTTGAACTCAATTTTATCTTCAGTTCCAAATTCTCTCTGTACTGTCTTCTGCTTCCCACACATTGAGAAATCAAGAAAAACAAAATTTGTTACAAATATGTATAGTCAACTAATAATAATTATGTGTTAATGAAGACAAGAAATACATTTTTCCCCATATAACTGAAAGGAATAGTATATGAATATGCCCATGGGGCACAGTAGTCACAAATAATAATACTACCACAATATTTTTGTAGAATATTTTCTATTTTAAATGAATTATTTGATTTTTTTCTTGAAACACACCCATTGAAGTAAGCAGCAGGTGGTATCATACCCATTATGCACAACAAGAAACTGAGGTTCACAAAACTTAAATTAATTGCCCAAGGACACAGTTGTAATAGGTGGCACTAGAGCCCAGATTTTTTGTATACTGGCCCTGTGTTTTATATTGCATCATGTTTCTTTTAATTGTCTTTCCTATTTAGTAGGTATTAATGAAAAGGAGATATAAAAAATGTGTTTTGAAAGAATCAAACAACTTGCTACAAATGAATCTTGTCACTACTGATAATCTTTTATCCACAGGTGTGCAATTTCATTCATGCTTTAGAGAGATATTCATTGTTAAATTTTAAGTCATTTTGGCAGTCAGTTCCTTGGACAGATTTCTTTAATAATTTCTTGCTGAGATTTACACACTCAAGTTAGTATAAAACCTTGAGCAGCAATATGCAACATAATTTTAAGCTTACTCAGCTCCCTCACTCCTGAGCAAAACAGATATTTGAGAAGGATATAGCTGGTACGCTACCACATTCCTGACAAGAACAAATCAGTCAAAAATCATCTGTATCAGAAGTTGACACCAGTCCCCTGACTTTTAAACTCTAAGATACTATCATCACTTGTTTAAAAGAAGATGAGACCCAGGCATGTGTTGGGAAAAAGAGCCAGGATTATATATACATTATACTTGTAAAAGGAAAATGTGTGTTATTAGCTTTTGTAATCTGTCATCATTTCAAATACAAAGTAAATGAATATCTCTTCTACTGCCTATAGTAGCACAAAGTAGGCCCTAATGTAAAAATAATATTCTCTTTCAGCAAATTCTGAATGCATGCTAAGTATAAATCTGAATGTGATAAGTATAAAGACATTCCCTTTCATTTTTTCTTGTTTCCTTTTTAAAAATCACAATGCAAAGTACTACCGTAACATGTTTAAAATAATTATGTCAGAATAAATCATACTCTGTGTAAAAGTGTTGTTTTTCATCTTTTCCACAGACTGAAAAGCATAGTTGTCTTTGGGCTGTACTATTTTTGAAATGTATATGCAAATCTGCTTTAAAATGCACTTTTCAAAAATATTTTTTTCTAAATGAAGAATATGTTATTAGTAATGTTGAAACAAACAAACTCAAAGTTCTTGGAAAGTGTCCCATTTTCTACTGGCTTTAGGCCTTCACTATCTAATACTATATCTATGTGCTTAACTGAGTTCACTAAGGATTAAATGAATGTACCACTCCTTTTAAAAATAATCATTAACTATATTAGACTAGGTGAGATACAAAGAATTATAAGGTTGAAAACATTCTAGGAGTATCATCCCCAAATTATATAAGTGAAGAAAATGAACACCTGAAAAAATGAGTGATTTGCCTTCATTCACTTATTTCATTGGTTGCAGAATTTACATTTATCCTAGTTCTTAACTTCAGGTTTTCCTACTATGTCACACTTCCTCTTTGTTCTGAATATCATTATGACTCACCTATAGAAAATATTTATCTCAATATTGTTCATCTATCTGCTATTAACTTCAAATCTCTTAAAATTGCCATAAACCAAAAATTTAAGGAATGTAGTGCAAAGATTAGAATCCAAGGAAAAGTGAAGATGTCTACAATAGGTCATTTTTCAAGAGCACTATTCTATTTTATTCCTTTACTGAAAACTTTAACCATTTTTGATTCCCATGTAAATTTATTAGTTTGGTAAGTAAAGCCCTCTACCATTTGGCATCAACCAACTCTACAATTAAATTTTATCCTATTCTCCTCCATGTATTCTGTATTTTCAGTCTACTTCCTGTCTCCCACCTCCTTCCACCTTTGTGCTTTTGAGGATATTGCTTCCTATTTTGGACTAGACCTTCTCTACCATCTCTTCCTAATGACGGGTCTCCTACTTATTTAGGTTCCTGGTAAAATGGCATCTCTTAGATACTATTAAATGATCCCTCTCCTTGAATCTCCCAGACACCTCTCCTTAACCTCTTTTATGTAAGTAATAAATATTTTATGTAATATGTACTTTTTTGTATATATCATCCTTCCTATCAGATTCCACTTCATTTTTAAAGGGGGTTATTATATTTTCATCTTTTTATCTCAAGTGTTGTGATGATAGGAAATGTTTAAAAACTGTTTTGCTTAACAGAATAAACATAATCCATATGACCACGAACATGAAAAATCTACATTGTCACTTGCACAAGAAAATACCTCTTTTTTTGTGCATGGTTCTCAAGAAAAGGAAGGTGATATATCCCTCAGATTGGTTAAAATGACAGGAAAAGATAATGATAAATGTTGAAGAGATGTAAGAAAATTGGGACACATTTATTGTTGGTGGAGTTGTGAACTGATTCAACCATTCTGGAGAGCAATTTAGAATTATACTCAAAGGGCTACCAAACTGTATATACCCAGCAGTGTCTCTACTTGGCCTGTATCCCAAAGAGATCATAAAAAAGGTAAAAGGACCTACATATCCAAAAATGTTTGTAGCAGACCTTTTTGTAGTGGCAAAGAATTGGAAACTGAGTGGATGCCCATCATTTGGAGAATGGCTGTATATGAATGTTATGGAATATTATTGTTCTATAAGAAACGATCAGCAGGATGATTTCAGAAAGGCCTGGAGAGACTTACATGAACTGATGCTAAGTGAAGTGAGTAGAACCAAGAGAACATTATATATAGCAATAACAAGATTATGAGATGATCAATTCTTGATCAATGACTCTTTTCAACAATGAGGTTAGTCAGGCCAATTCCATTAGACTTGTGATGGAAAGAGCCATCTGCATACAGAAAGAGGACTGTGGGCACTGAATGTGGATCACAATATAGTATTTTCATCTTTTTTGCTGTTTCCTTGTTTTTTTTTTTCTTTCTCATTTTTTTTTCCTATTTGATCTGATTTTTCTCGTGTAGCATGATAATTGTGGAAATATGTATAGGAGAATTACACATGTTTAACATAGATTACTTGCTTCTAAGGGAGGAGATGGGGGGAAGAGAGGGAGAAAAATTTGGAACACAAGGTTTTGCAATGGTGAATGTGAAAACTATCTTTGCATATATTTTGAAAACAAAAAGCTATTATTAAAAAGAAAAGGAAGGTGATATAAATTTTTGGCAAGTTTATGATGAATATTTATAAATATATCCATTCTTTCTAGTGGTTTTCCACTAATCTGATTAGATTTATATTTAAATTTGCTATTCAAGATGTGCCATCCATATTTTATGACATTAAAATAGTATAAAATTAGGATGCTATACTGACAATGTAAGTTGTGATGCTTTTAAAATAACTGAAAATATATGCAGATATAACATGAATCTATAAATGTTGAATAATAGAATTATTAAAAATAGCTAATTTTATAGGAATCACATTAATATAATTCCTATAATGATTTTTAAAACAAATAAAGCATGTGCATATATTCTAACCAAATAATTATTACCATTAGTGGATGAATATATTTTTAAATTTGAAGCATGCTAAATTAATTTATATGGAAAAATTGGTCATAAAAACAATGATCATAATATTAAAATTTACACAGTATATATAATAACTTTAATAAGGCCATTATTTTATAAATATTTATAAATTAAAATGGGTTTTGGTATACTTGTATAAGAAAATGTAGCAAATTTACAAATTTAATATATTTGTATTTACAGAATTTAATATGTACAAGGTAAGCCATTCCCTCCTCATCTGAAGAACTTCACTCCAATATTTCCCCAAACAGAAAACAAAAGGAAAGAAAAAAAAAACCTCATAAATTCATCATGTATCTAAACAAGAATTTTTCCTATAACTGTGCTCCAAAATTGGTCATTCCTTTTCCATTTGAAGAATATTAAATATTTTCACTTGATAATGTGCAAAGTGTAAAAATCTACTTTTTCTGAATTTGTTTTCCTCCCTTACATTTAAATCTACATCTTTAAAAATCACATCCACTTCTCCTAGTTCTGCTATCTAGGGCTAAACATCATCATAAATGTAATGATAATATGTAGCATTCTATAACATATTAAGGTTTAAATAACACAGTAATGTTATCTCACTTCATCCTTAAAACAACTCTGTGAGAAATAGGTACTATTATTATCTCTACTTTAGAGATGATGCAATTGAGGCTGAGAGAACATAAGGGACTTCTCCACTATCACACAGCTAGCAATTATCTGAGGCAGAGTTTGAACTCTGGTGTTCTTTGCCTCACAAAGCAGCACACTTACCTACTGTACCACCCAGCTGCAGAACAAACCTGATTCCCATTCCATGTGTCAGGCCTTCATATGCAGACAGTTATCTTGTTTTCCTTGGCTTTAAGGTATTCCAAGCATTTATTTGATTCAGATCTTGCATAAAACATTGTTTTGCAATATTCACTGAAGATTATTTTGAAGAAAACTTATTTGACTATTGTTGCATATAAGACCAATAAATCATATTTGGCATAGAATATATATTTTGACTGATCATGCATAGTTTTTCTTTTTTTTTATTAAAAATCACTTTAGAAAGAAGCACAGCTTTATATTATTTAAAAACCTGTTATAGAAAGATATTTAAACAAAAAAGGAGAGTATTTATTGTGTAAAATAATCTGAATTTAAACTCAAAATAATTTAAGGAATCTACTTTAAGGCTTAATATTTATGGGTCTCCTATAGATATTCAAGAACATACTCCATGGGAAGTGGTTATGATGTGCTATCTTTCTCTATTATATTAGGTTGAAAAACAACATTTATAGTTCTTTATGAAACCAAATATACATAAATTAAAATGCCTATGAACAAGAATGGAGGCAAGACTGTATTCAATATTTCCAGTGTTTCAAGGTCATGCCAATCTGTCTAAAACAACACATTTTCTGGTTCCTAGTCTTTTTTCCCCATATCTCTGTAAAATCAAGATAAAGTACTACTGTTACTATTGCTGGTGCTGCTAGCTAACATTTATACAGCAGCTATTATATTCCAGGCACTGTGCTGTGCACAAGTATTATCTCATTTCATCTTCATAATAATCCTAGAGGTAAGTGCTATTATTATCCCCATTTTACAGATGAAGAAACTGAAGCAAAAACAAACAAACCAACCCAAATAACACAACAACAGTTGAGTAACTTGCCCCGAATCAAACAGTTAGTAAGTATTTGAGTCTGGATTTAAATTCAGGACTTCCTGACTTCAGGACCAATGCTCTACAAATGGCAATATTATACAGTGCAATGCAAGACTGACCATATGTATGTATATGCATATGAATGTTTATGTATGTGTATCTTAGCTCTCTATTTGTTTATTTCTATTTTGGTTTTGCATCACCACTTTGTTCAGTTTCTAACATATAGTACATTGACTATTAATTTTTGTGACAGAGAAAGACAGAAACAGAGAGACAACAGAGAAAGACAAGAGAAAGAGAGAGAGAAAGACAGAATAAAGAAACAGAGAGACAGATACACATACAAAGAATTATATGATATTATAAGAGAAAGATGTCAACAAATGAATGATTTCCCCTTTCATTAAATGCCAGGAAATATGTGAATGAAAATTAACAATGTCTAAGAACTGGACGGGTGGTAGTGGTATGGAATTATATTTTTCAACAATACCATTGTGATCATCAAACAATCAAACAATAACTTTCCCCTCCAATTTTCTATTGACATGGTGATTCATAGGCTAGAGTGGTGACTTAATTTTGCCAAAAAGGAGATCAGTTTTAAGGGTAAAATGAATTAGTCATGATGAAATCTTTTAGTTCACTTTTATGGAAAGCATTCAGGATCCTCCCAGGAGATGTTTTGGCTTTATTGGAGTGGATAGCCTGCAAAAGAAATTCATTGTCTCAGGTCTTTATATTGTTTCATTGAGAGCTGAATTTAAGGTCTTTTCTAAGTCAGAATAGAGCCAACAAATTTAATCTTTTAGCTGCACTTTGAGAAAAGTAAAACTACCAAGGGAAAAGTCACTTCAAAACTTCTGTCCCAAAACTAACTGGAGGGGGAAAAGAAGTAAACATTTCCTACAGAATCTATTTAGACATTCCCATTCTATCGTTTGCCTTGCTATATATAAAACTGAACATATTAGCTCAAATCATTTTGTGATCAAGATTGCACCCAATTACCCCTACGTTCCTCCATGGCTGGAGCAAAATAAAATAGTAAAGCATTTTGGAACTGATAAATGTAAGTCAGCCAGTTAGCAATAGCCTGGTGAGGTGTTTGCAGCCTGTGAGAATGATGTGTCAGGGAAAAAAATGAGTCCCAAATACAGCAATGGAAATTCCTAATTGGCCTCTAGGGGCTCATAGAAAGTCCTAAAGTGGAACCCCAAATAAGAATTAAATGAAAAATTTTAATGTAATGTGATGCAATGTATGTCTGTTGAGACAAAACCATCACCTGGGGAAAATTTAGATGACACTTAAGGAGGAAAAAAAAAACCTTCCCTCTACTTCTTCATGAACTTCTTGAGTATTTTCCAAGTTAAAATAGCCAGACATGACTTTAAGTCACTTTGATAACTGGCTTTCATAGTGTGGATCCATGTGCATGAGTGGGTTGTATTTTTACAAGTTTGATGTGAATGTTGAATCACAAAATGTTAAATTACTTCAAAATGTTCATTATGAAACAAATATGAATCATTTCATGTATAGCACCTTCACTTCATTCTTGAATTGCTATACAAAGAAGATAAGAAAAGAAGAGGATGGCTAGGTTTGGGCTGTTTGAAAAGAATATGAAGAAGTCACTGAGATAAAGGAGAAAATAATAAGGCTGCAGGGTTTTTTCCAAATGCATGGATTAAAGGTAATGTTGCCAGGGTTTCTTCCTCATGCCATTGGAAAGTCTTTCCTTATGGGGACCCACATCTACTATTGACAGTAAGACTAGATAGTAAGAATAGCTAAATTGCTGGGACCAGAGCTAATGAGTCAACATCTGAAACTGATGCCTAATGTCTTCCTTTGAGGAGGGATCTGAGACAATTGAGGAATACTAGATCATGAATTCTCATGACTGATTTCATATTTATCTCCCTGGAGGTCATGAATAGCACTGGAGAATGTTTACTTGCTTTATTTAAGAGAGGATGTGTCAACATTTCAACTACATCTGGAACTTGCTAGGTTCTCTGACTATAAATAAAGATATTATTCATGTATTTAGGGTTCCTTGAAAGATAGCATAGTGGGGAAGAGGGGAAAGTTTTTCAAAAGATCAGAGCCCAGATTGAATTGGCCTATATATGCACTCCCCATCTCCCCTCCTCCTCCACTACCTGAAACAACAAGGTAGTTATTTTCTTAAAATAGTTTTTTCCCCCTGAGGCAATTGGGGTTAAGTGACTTCCCTAGAGTCACACAGCTAGGAAGTGTTAAGTGTCTAAGATCATATTTGAACTCAGGTCCTTCTGACTTCAGGGGTGGGGCCCCATCCACTGCGCCACCTAGCTGCCCCAAAATAGTTTATTTTCTTAAAAAAAAGCAAAGTTTGGAGGAGCTCTATGAAAACCATGGAGAGAGCACACTCTGATGTCTGATGGAGAGCATAGTCATCAAGGTGAAAGAATGTCAAGGTGTCATTACCTCATCATTAAAAAGGATCTGATTAGCAGGAAGAGTGTTTTCTGGCAGCTTAAATATCTATTTAAGAACAAGAGTAGGCAAGTCTACATAATTTTAACAATAATTTTCATATATTGTGGGAGAAGTTTTGATAGATCAAAGAAAATACCTTGCAATAGACAGTAAAATTAGAATCAAAGGAATAGTAGCACTTTTATCCATTATTTTAAAAATATTTGACTTTGCAAGATTAGAAATTATTAAGCAAAAGTTCTATTAAGAACTTTATGATCTACTAAACTCTGATCAACAATTATGGGGGTATATGTATATATATGTAAAATAGAAAATATACATTTATAATGTTATATTATAATATAATTTTATTATATTAAATATATTACTTAAATTAATATAATATGATATGTAATAATTTATAATGATTCAGAATCAAAATTAAAATGCTTCAGCTAGCCTAAAAAGTCTGATGTGTGGGGATTGAGATGAATTTGAAGAAGAAAATGGCATAGACGACTAAAAAGAGAAAGTTTGAACTGCACAATCCCTCAATGAATATTTTAAAAAATGCAATTTTATTAAATTTCCAATTTGGAAAAGAGTGAGTAGGCTATTTTATTGATTGAAATAGCAGGTTAATACTGATGGAAATTTAGAATAAAAGGTTGTGGATGGTAAGACTTGCAAAGGATTTCCAGACAGTTCAGTCAATCAACAAGCATTTGTTAAGTCATCATTAGATACTAGACAAGATGCTAAGTGGTAGAAATATAAAGAAAGGTAATAATATATCTCCCTTCAGGGAGTTTACATTTTAATGGGGAGTCAAGCACAAAATGTAACTATATACAAAGTATCTATGAACCTGGGGTGACTAGGAAGATAATAGTGCCCTTGAGAGTAATAGAAAAGTCAAGACAAAAGTATGTAAGGTAGTGTGGAGTGGAGGAACATGGGGAGTGTGAAATGCTCCAGGAATGTAGACTATTAGGTTATCAAAAGACAACTATTACTTTAGGTCTGGAGCTCAGGAGAGAGACAAGAGCGAAATATATAGATCTGGGAATTATCTGCATAGATACAATAATTAAACATATGGAAAGATGATATAACCAAGTAATTTAGAATATAGGAAGAAGGAAAGAAAGTACAGGACATGGTGGACATGACATAAATGAAGACCCAGCAAAGGAGACTGATAAGGAGTTGTCATATTCATAAGAGAGGAAACAGGACAGGGCCTGGATTACAAAATACTAAAAAGGAGAGAATATCCATAAAGAAAAGTGATCATATTCTACATGCAAGTCAGTAAGGATGAATATTGAAAAGTGGCCATGAGATTTCACAATTAAGAGATTGCTTGTACTTGAAAAGGATAATTTCAGTTGAGTGATGACATTAGAGGTTTAGAAGAATAGAAAAGAAAACAGAAAGCATCTATTATATATAGATAGTTTTCTTAAGGAATTTTGCCATGGGAGGGAGGAAAAAAAATAATAGTTATGAATGGAAGATCAAGTTATTTTTTAAAAATAAATCTAATTTATTCATAGACAGCAAGCAAGTCTGCAGCTAGAGGGACTTTGAAGATTACAAAGAGAGTTGGAATAATGGTAGAGGCAGTTTTCTGGAGAAGATGAGAAAGAATAGATTTCAATAGTGTTTGTAGAGGGTTTTATCTTGGAAAGAAAAGTTATCTCTATCTGATAAAAGAATGGAGGACAGAGTTAGAGAAGAAAGTTGGGGGAATCTGAATAAAATGAGCTGAGAAAAATAGGAGGAGTTCTCTGTGAATGGCTTCAATTTTTTCAATCATGCACAAGGTTAGGACTTTAATAGGGAGCATGATGGAGGTGATGCCAGGAAAAATTCAAGAAGAGATTAGACTAGTCTCTATACCTAACAAAGAAGGTTTAACTCAGTATCTAGCAAAGCATCATGAACAAATTGTTAAAAACTAAATAGAAAAATGGAAGATATCTGAATTGAAATGATAATGAGAATAAAAGAATACAAGACAACAACATCTCACTTTGCTCATATCTAAAATGAGGCAGTTTAGAATTACTGACCTCTAAGTTTTCCTCAAGTATTTTTGCAGTCATGATAAATAAGATGTCTGTTAGGCATCAGACATATTCCTAAAATATTCCTGATCTTGATGAAGTTTATGCAGGAACTATCTCAACTATAGGAAGTTTACCATAAATGGTTGAGCAACAAATGTCAGAGAACACTGAAAGTAAATGGGATCAATCAGCTATATATATATGCATAAAATCATACAAAAGAACTCCGTCATGAGAAGACCATAAATATTATTGCAAGAGAAGTTTTCTAAGCCAATTTATGAAATTTGATTCATAAAGGATCAAGCAGGGCATCAATTTTAGACAAGCAATAGCCTCCAAAGATATGCAAATAAAAATTACTATCCTCCATTTTTACTTATTCTGTTTTTCATAGTCAACCACAAGCAGTACAAAAGGCTTCTAGACAATGATTGCGACATTGTTTACTTGGAATTGCAGTTCAATATTCTCATTCTCTTGTCTAAAAATCAGATGCTATTTTTTGGAAGATTTGTAATTTATCCACAAGAGAACGGCATCATTACCTCAGATAAGATTTTCCTGTTATTTTGTATAGTAATTTTAAATAATAATGGCATTCAATGGAATGCAAAACATCAAGATAGGCAGTTGAATAGTAATTTCACAAAGTTCTCTAAATGCTTTTTCATTTGGAAAGTAAATTTCAGGTATTTATAGATATAGAAATTTAGGACTATAAGTGCTTTGATTGTGTGTGTGTTTTTTTTTTTTTAAGTATGTGTTCAAATCAATGCAAAAAATATACCTGATATGAACAAATAATAGTAAGCCATTACATGTGTATAGAAACACACATTTGTGCACTTAGAATATTGATATATGGGGGTATGTGTGATTATATAGGGTGTACCAATAGCCTTAGTAAAGTTATAAGCTATTAAAGCTTAAAATTTACACTGACTTTAGTATTAAAGCTTAAGCTATTAATATATCAACATAGATTGTTACTGTAGCTGTCTCTCGATTCTTTGTATCATTAGCATCCTCTCACATGACAGGATCTATTCTGCTGGTCAGGATTAGATACCTACCTCTGCTAATGAGTGACATGTAACAATAAATAAATACAGGTGTATATATGTAAATATATACATATACTACACAATATGGGAATAAGTGTATTATGTATGTATATAGATGAGAGAGAGAATTAGACAGGGACAGAGACAGACACAGAGAAAGAGATGCATTTTTGCTCCTGCTTTGCAAATCCTAGTCTTCGAGTTATATTAGATACTGAAGCATTAACTAATTTGCCCACAGTCACATAAACAGTATGCTTCAAAACTAAGATTTGAACCCAGTTCTTTCTATCTTAAAGATCAACTTTCTCTACTATGTTACACAGTCTTTCATTTATAGAGATATAAATACTTCTGCATCTATCTTGCTTCTAAGTTGCTGGTTCCAAACCTTGACATCTACACATTTACTTTAAGGTACAAAATTTTCCCAGTAGAAAAAATATTTTCCAGGTCTAGAAAAAAGTTTTTTTTTTTCCTTTTTATTGTTGTTCAGTCGTTTTTAATTGTGGCCAACTCTTCATTATCTATTTTGGATTTTCTTGGCAAAAATACTGAGGTGGTTTGTAATTTCCTACTCTACCTCATTTTACAAATAAAGAAATTGAAGCAGGGTTAAATGAGCTGCCTAAGGTCATATAGCTAGTAAAGCTCTGAGAACAGATTTGAACTCAGGAAGATAAATCCTCCTGACTTCAGTTATGGCAATCTATTTACTGTGCCCTGTAGCTGCTCCATCCCCCCACCACAATTTTCATTTTATTCATTAAAATATATATTTATCTTTAATCATGGAAATATTTTTTTAATATCTTAAAAGAGAAACCAGAGATGAAACCTTTTCTTTGCTCCCAATTTACCTTATTAAAATTAATCTATATTTACTGACTGTTAGCCAGTACCAGTACCATGAATTCATTAACACCTTGCTTGTTCATATGGTAGATATAAAGGAGAGGTAGGATCATCTGTTCAAATAGGGTATTTGTTTCAGAAACTGATATTTTTCAAATATACTTCTCTGGTCCTAATCTCTTAGTTGATTTTCAGTATTATTGACAGGTAGGTGTTATAGAGTGCCAGGCCAGGAATCAGAAAATCTCTTCATAAGCTCAAATCTAACCTGAGACACTTACTAGCTAAATGATCTTGGGGAAGTCACTTAATTCATTTGCCTCAGTTTTCTCATCCATAAAATGAGCTGGAGAAAAAAATGGTAAACCACTCCAGTATCTTTGGCAAGAAAATCCCAAACGAGGTCATAAAGAATTGGACACAAATGGAAAACAATAACAAAATCAGTTCTCCAATTGCCTCCTGGACATCTGAAAGTAAATGTCCTATAAATATATTTTACATGCCAAAATTTGAAAAGACTTTGCTTTTTTAAACATTTACTAACCGTTTTTTAAAATATATCAGACATTGTGCTGAATAGAAAGACAAAAGAGAATGCCTGCTTTCAAGGAGGTAACAATTTAAAGCAATATAAAAAGAAGTTGAAAGGTATGTCAAAGTCTTGCAGTCATGGAGGAAACAATGAAATAGATCCCCTGGAATATGCAGAATATGGGAGAGTACCATCATCTAGGCTATCAACCTAGATGTTATCTTGAATTATTGACTGGCTTCTGCCCCACCTACTCCCATTATACAATTTGTTGCCAAGACCTGTCAATTATACCTTCTTAAGTTCTCTTATATATCACTTCTTCTCTTCTCTGATACTGCCAGCACTCCAGTCTAGATCGTTATCATTTCACCTCTGCACTACTGTAATAGCTTGCTGGTTGACCTTTTAGCTACTACTTTTCCCCACTTCTGTCTATCTTCCATTCCACCACCAAAGGAATTTTCTAAAAGAAGAAGTCTGAGTATTTGCCACTTGGTCAATAAACACCAATGGCTCCCTGCCACTGATAAGACCAAATACAGGATCTTCTTCAAAAACAGTGACTACCTGCACACACACCCCATCCTCAACTTTTCTAGCCTTACACTCTACCTACCTCTATATATTATACAATACAGTAAAATTGGTCTCCTTGCTGTTCTTTGAACAACATACTGCCTCTAACAAATCCTTCCAAATTCCTTTAAATCCAAACTAAAATTTTACTGCTCATGGGAAGGTTTTCCCAATCCTCCTTAATTCTGCTGTCATCTCTCTGCTAATTATTCCCTGTTTATCCTGTATATAGCTTGTTTGTACATGATTGTTTGCATTTAGTCTCCTTCACTAGACTGTGAAATCTTAAAGAACAGGGAATGCTTGACTTTGGGTTTTTTTTTGTACTTTTGGGTTTAGTACAGTGTCATGAAGGTGCCAGGTGTTTAATACATGCTTATTGACTATATGAATGAAGCAGGAATATTGGGGTTTGAATCTAGTGCCTGATATCTCTGATATCTTCCACTCTAAAGTAATTGCAGGTTCTCTGTCATAGGACAGCTAGGTTGTGTAGGAGATAAGGGTATTGGCCTTAGGGCCAAGAAGACAGATCTTCCATGATACTAAACTAGCCTCAGACATTTATCAGGCATGTAAGTTTGGCTAACCACTTAACCTTGTTTGCCTCAGTTCCTCATCTATAAAACAAGCTGGAGAAGGAAATTGCAAACAATTTCAGTGTATATGCTAAGAATATGCCAAATGAGTTCACAAAGTATAGTGCATGACAGACACAGAAGAGGTTGAGCTCAGATGAGAAAATGCCTGTCAAGTGTTTTGCAAACATGAAGCGTAAAGTGCTTCTGACCACTATTTAAAACAGAACTAGTCATATGTAAAAAAAAAAAAAAACCACTATCAATATGCACATCATCAATATGCTTCTATAGGTTTTTGATAACTAAAAGAACAAATTTCTTAGAGGCAAAATGAATCAGTTCAAGGAGTCCTGATCTTTCATTGTCAATGAGATAAGTCAAGAAAAGGAGTAGGTCACAATGCACCAGAGAAGAAAAAATTTTGGGGTTATGGCAAATGTCAGAATAATCATCATCCAACCCGTTTATAGCGTTCATCCATATTACACAAGCATTGGAAGAAACGGACTCTGGCAGCTTGTAAATAAATGGGGACATTTGGGAATGTTCACAAAGCATATAAGAGTCAATACAAAGACACAGCAATTCAGGTTAGTGATCATAAAAATGTGATTCAGATTTTTCTCAAATAAGTTGGAGAAAAGCCTGAGAAAGAGTACTAAATACATTCATTTTAGTCACCCATTTCCCCTTCAGAATCTCTTTTAAAATACTTCTTTTAAAAAAAAACAAAGAGACACAAAAGTTATTAAATTATGTCTCACATTCCCTCTTTAGTCTGTGGTGTCAATATGCTTGAATGTTAACAGATTGCTACCTCTTTCCTTTTTTTCCTTTTTTAAGAATAAACCACTTAATGAATTCAGAGCTTTCTGCTGAATGAACAAAGTATTAGGTTATGGCAGAAATTAATAAAGCTAAAAGTTTTGAATGGGATGCCTTCCCACCAAAAATGAGACAAATTCTGGAGTTCTGTAAAAATACAGACATATGTTAAGAATTTACAAAAGGTGAAATGGTATTATGACTAAAAAGACTGACGTTATTTATATTAGCGTATACAAAAGAAAGATTGCATAAAGAAAGATTGATATCAGGTATACAATGGTGAAAGTTGCCAACTTGTTTGGTTGTATTACTGGAATATTAAGTGCACTGATGAATGACAAGTCAAAAGAGAGAGAGAGAAAGAGAGAGAGAGAGAGAGAGAGAGAGAGAGAGAGAGATAGAGAGAGAGAGAGAGAGAGAGAGAGAGTTCCTTGAGAGATTGAAAGTTATCAACATGATACTGGATTCAATTCAAGATAAATATCTACAGAATAGTGACTATGTCAGTCAGAGTTCATAACTCAACTTTTTGAGCAGTTTAGCCATTAACTAAGATTATCATCAGATCAAGGACAAAAATTCACATACATACTGACAAATAATTTTTAAATTATCATTTTTGTCATCTCACATGTTCTTAACCTTTTGCATAATTAATTGAAGAAGTTGTATTTTACATTTAGCCAGCCATTCCCCCTTATAAATTATCTTTGAAAATACTTCTTTTAAAGAAACAAAGAGAAACCAAAGCTATTAGATTGTGTCTCATGTACCCTCTCTGATCTGTGGTATTAATATACTTGAATGTTAGCAGATTGATACCTCTTCCCTTTTTTCATTTCTTTTAAAGCTAAAATTATATTTTTAAAGTTTTCTTTCCCTGAGGCATTTTCCTTGCTCTTGTTATCTTCTGCTAAGCATTTAAATAAGGTATGTCATTTAAAATCATACTATCAAAATAAATATATGACCCAGAGAATAGCTATTCACTATTCATTAGCTAACAGGAAAATCATATATATATATATATATGTGCATATATATGTGTGTGTGTATATATGTATATATGCACTAAATGAAAGCTGTGGCTATTACTACTAGTTGTACTTTTTTTTTAAAGCAAAAATGTCGTTTACAATAGTAATAGTATCATATGTTCATTAGACAATTGATATAGCCTTTCTGGAATTAAAACAATAGAATTTTCCTCAAGGTATGCATTATGTTGATTAATACAATGATCTTAGTCCACATAAATAGCCTCCTAGTAATATGCAAGTTTAGATAAAAAAATGTTTTTTTAAATATATGCATATGTATCTATATGTATACATATATATGCATATCTGTGTGCATAGTTCTTTTATTATTGACAAAATCAAAACCATTATTCTGTAAGATTTTTAGCTAATTTTTGCCATAAAAGCACTCTTTCTTGTACTTTGTTCTTCAGAAATTTTTTTATGAAGCAATAAAACAAATAAAAACCTAATTGTTTTTCTTCCACAATTCTAAAAATGCATCATTTTCCCCTTTAGTTTACTTGATTTTTTCCCAACACCAATAAGACTTCATCTTGGATCATTTTAAATAATAAAATATGAAGATTCTAATTTGTCACCTCCTGGTTTAAGCAAGTCACAAATATAATCTTCATCTGGGTTTACATATGCAAAATGATGTGGAGCCTACATACATTGAATTCATTAATTTTACCAAAACAGATGCCTGTAACAAACCATGGAGCCTTTTCCAGGATCCAACTGAATGCTTCAGTCCCATTGCCAAGTGTGCAACAAGAAGATAAACACCACAATTTCCTATCAATACCAACTCACTGCAGCAAGAGCAAAAAGAGCAGTTAGTACAATACCTAATGCTGCTCATGCTTCCAGTCTCCGATCCAAGTTTACATCTCTCCAGTTGGCTGGCTACAATCTGGCGTTCAGCCTCCAGTTCTCGAGTCAGTCTTTCAAACTGTAGTTCCTGAAATAAAATGACCAACATTCATTCTATGAGCTATGTGAAGAGGAGAATGGGAACCGTGGGATACATACAAAGGGAAGCAAATATAAGTGGAGAAACAGGGTAGTTCTTGAGAACAATGAGAAAGGTTTAAAAAAATCTCCTAGTAGTTAATAAAACCAATGACTGAATATGTGCCATTAACATATCACTTCAGGTCAGGCCATACCATAAAGTACTCTGAAGTAATAAGCAACCTAGTCACATACATTTAAACTTCTTAACATATTTCTACCCATTTGTTGCCCCCAAACAAAATAAATTGGTTCATTAGCTCTATTCACTTTATGGATTTGTAGTATTACAAACAAGGCCAACATTTCTATATTGGCTAAGATTAAATAGATAATATCTTATATCTTACAAAATTAAAAACCCTAAACTTTTAAATATCAATTTACAGATTTACAAGATTTAAAAAAAAACACTTTCCAACCATCCCTAAGTAAAAAAGATCATTTGAAAGGATTTGTTAAAAAATTAATTTATTTTTTATTTCATAATGAATAATTAAAACATCTTCAAAGTCTCAACTATTTCCAAATAAAAACCTAACACACTATTAGTCAGTGACTTTATATTTTAATTTACTCATTGTATGAGATTTTCATATTTAACTTTGAATTAATAATACCTTTTACTTGATATTTTTCAGAGCAATAGAGGAACTAATTTTTCCAGAAAAAACAAAACAAACAAAAACACTCACTGTGCAATAAGGAGGTGAGCATTTGATATTAAGTTTTTTAAAAATAATGTTCATAAAATGTCCATTTTTATGTTAGGTATTTCACAAATAAAATTAAAGAGAGGAGAGAGAAAGAGAGAGAGAGGAGGAGGAGAAAGTATGTCCTAAGACTCTTAGTTTAATCAGCTAAAGGAATATACTTTTTCATGAGAAGTGAATCTACACTGATTCTGCAGGAGTATTTCAGGAAAGGATTTTATGATTGTAAGAGACTCTTCAAAATGACTCAAAGTATCCCTAGCTTCATATTAAACCTCTTAAAATAAATTCAACAAATATTTATTAAATATAATCTTTGCAAAGGATTGTGTAGGTGCTAAGGAAAACAGAGATAAATTAAACACCGTTCCCAACAAAAGCTTATTATTTTTTAGAGCAAAGAAGACATGAATATATAATAGTTATTTGCTTTGTAAAAGCAGAATACTACTGCATAAAAAAACTACCAAAATGGCTTTGGGAAGTTGGAGGAGAGAAAGATAATTTCTAAGTGGGAAAAATAAGAGACTTAATAGTAAAAAAGTAGTATCTTAGTAGCCAAAAGATGGTTAAGATTTCAAAAGGTTGAGATGGGAGGAAGAGCATTACAGCAAATTCCAACGCATTGGGAAAAGCATAAACAAAAGCATGAAAATGAGAAATCAGAGCAAGTATTCAAGAAACAGTGAATTAAATAAGCACCATTTTGGGGTAGGGTAAAGTACAAGGTGGGAATAAATAGCAGAAAAAAGTTTGGTTTAGGAATTAATTAAAAAAAACACTATTCAGCTTACTAACTGATTTGATTTATGCTATTTCTCTATAATGCTGAGAATGTCTTCAGTTCATCATCTCTTTCAGCTAAAAACTACTAGTCAATTTGGTTAAGAAAAAAGAAAAAAAAGAAAAAAAAACCTATTTGGCATCATACAAATAATGCAGTTTTTGTTTGAATTCTTCATTTTGTAAATAAATGTTTTGGCATAACTTTGGTGTAGATTACTGGTTCATTTTCTTTAGTGCTGATAACAAACAATCCAGATGGAAATATTAGTCTCATAGTCATTAAAATAAATTTTACCCCCTAACCTACTTTATTCATTTAAATAGCAGGCCCTCCTTTTAACTCTTATATGAATAATACAATTTTTACTAATATAGAGAGATAAAAGAATAGATAGAATTCAGTAAAAGCAAAATTACAAGAATTATTAGTAGCATTCTATGGTTTGCCTATTGTGCTAGATCCCATATGAAGTAAAATGAACATGAATTTAGCTTCCTGAGAGCTAACATGTTAATATAGAAAATAATAACAAAAATAATAATTGCAATTATAGTAGTAGTAGTAGTAGTAGTAGTAGTAATAGTAGTAATACATATGTCACCAAAAGAATAGTAAAAGATAATTAGAGGCACACATATTTTGCAATAGAGATGATTATGTGAAAAAAAAGAAATGAGTACATTTGAATTTCATATATATGTATGTATACACACATAATTATTCACATATGCATACATAAGTATACATGGACAGAGGGGCGGAGCCAAGATGGCGGAGTGAAAAGGTGACTTTCTGCCTCTCCTCCGATCTTCTCTCAAATCAACAATAAAATAAGCCTCTGAACTGATCTTCAAGTCAATGAACTCAGAAATATTTGGGCACGGCTCTCTGGATTAACTTCATATCAGGTTAGTCAGACTCGGACAGAGATAAATAGACGACAACTGTGCAGGCCGGAAGTGAGGGTGGGACTCAGCTCAGCTCATCATGGAAGAAATTCCAAACTCCAAACTCCAAATTCCAAACACCTGGAGTTTATCTGAGGCACTCAGGACACTCTGCCCTGATTGGGGGCAGGTGTTCTGGCAGACTTGCCTTGTTTAAGGAGTAATTCGGACTTAGTCCTAGCCCCCACCGGCCCAGCACCTTAAGTCAACTCGCCGAAGTGCCCCAGGGCAAAGCGTCTTCAGCCGCGGTTTTTTTTTTTCCCTACCTTAAAGAGATATCCACTCTGTCTAAAAAAAATGAAGAAGCAAAAGAGAGCTCTCACCATAGACAGCTTTTATAAAGAGAAAGAAACGACCTCAGATCCAGAGGTTTCTTTAGACAAAAATCCAGAAAAAAATACCAAGGACCATCACTGGTCCCCTTTTCAAAAGGCCTTTCTGGAAGATTGCATAAAGAACCTCAAAAGAGAGCTGGAGGATAAATGGGAAAATAAACTGAAATCAGTGCAAGAAGGATACAGTAACTTGCAAGAAGGATATGATGCCCTGCAAAAGAGATATGAAAAAGACACCAATTTATTAAAAAATAAAATTAGTGAAGTGGAAAAAGAGTGCAATGAACAAATTGGCCAGTTACAAAAGGAGCTTAAAAAGGTAACTGAAGAAAACAACACTTTAAAAATAAGAATTGAACAAATGCAA
>JAJPUD010021046.1:2662-23690 GCA_023553655.1 Myrmecobius fasciatus | reverse complement strand
GGCTTTAAGGTAAAGAAGCCATCAGTAAACTTCACTGATTTTTTTTTTATTTTCTCTAATAGTTTAATAAACAAAGCCTAGATAGATTATAAAATATAGTTTTAAGTCTTTAAGTCTTTTTATTCATGCACATGTTGATAAAAGGGTTAAGTGAACATTCATCCAATTCTACATACATACACATATAGATATATGCATGCACACATACATACAAAGTTTAAAATCCAATTTAATTTAATTCACCAAATTAATATGTGCTTAGTGATAAAGTAAAGGGAACTCTAATTCAGGTAATAAATCATTAATCCATTAATGTTTCCATTAATTAATTAAATTCAATAATCTTAAAAGTTGTACAGGCTGAAAATTCAAAAGTACCATCAAGATTATGAAGAATTTAACTAAATTCAAGTATGATGTATACAAAATGAGTTATTAAGAGTAAGTTGGTATATTTAGAGTAAACCTTTCACCATTTGATGTGATATCATATAGGGCAGATAATTTTTAATTCTTACAATAAAACTATCCCTTTGAGACTATCAGGGGTGGAGCCAAGATGGCAAAATAAAGCTAGGAAGCTGTTCCAGCTCTCCCAATTTCCCTTGAAAACTACAGGAAACCAAGCTTCTGAACAGAGTCTGGCAGAATAAAACAACTCTCCAGCTCAAGATAGACTGAAAAAACTTCAAGAAAGATCAGTCTCAGGGATGAAAAAGGTGTTCTGTCTAGCTCAGATAGATTCTGGGAAAGAGAGGAAAAGGGTCTTATTCACATCAAATCAGCATCTAAGACCTTCAGTTGAGGAGCAAATTAGTAAGTCAGTTTCTACTTCCAGCTCAGAAGGCAAACTCTGAGAAACCAGAATATTTCCTGAAAAGAGCAGGTAAAGCTATCTCTGAAAACACAACGGGCCCCTGTACTAAAAGCCAAGGCTCAGAGATATACAGGAAGCTTGGGACAGCATCCTGATTATCCCAGGAGCAGAGCTCCACTTCAAAAGTGAAAAAAAAAAAAAAAAAAAAAAAAAAAAAAAAAAAAAGGAAGAAAAAGAAATGCCAAAAGAAAAGGAAAGAAAATGAGCAAGAAACAGAAAAGAACCTTGACACTAGGCAGTTACTATGGTGAAAGGGCAGACCAAAATACAAATTTAGATGAGGACAAAATGAGCACAGAAGAAATCTCAAAAAGTTATATGAATTGGTCTCAAGTTCAAAGAGTCTTCTTGGAAGGGCTCATAAAAGACTTTAAAAGGCAAATAAGAGATGTAGAAGAAAAAAATGAGAAAGTAAATGAGAGGTATGCATGAGAGGGTCAACAGCTTGGAAAAGGAAGGAAAAAAAATGAAGAAAACAACTCCTTAAAAAGCAGTTATAACTAAATGGAAAAAGAGATGCAAATGATAACTGAAGAAAATAATACATTAAAAGCTAGAACAGAGAAAATGGAAGATAATGACTCTGTGGTACAGAAAGAATCAGTCAAACTAAAAAGAATAGAAAACTGGAAGGAAATGTGAAATACCACATTGGCAAAATAGCTGACCTGGAAAATAGATCTAGAAGAGACATTTTAAAAATTATTGGCCTAACTGAAGGCCATGACCAAAAAAAGAGCCTGGATAGCATTCTTTAAGAGATCATTAAACTGCCTAAACATTGAAAGAATTTATCGATCACATTTGGAAAGAGATCCCACAAGAAAAACCCCAAAGAACATTGTTGTAAAACCCCAGAACTAAAACCGCAAGAAAAAAATACTGCAAGCAGCCAGACAAAAACAATTCAAATATCCAGGAATAAAAGGATTACCCAGGAAAGGAGAGGTATAATAGGGCAATTAGTTCACTCTAAAGATGCAGAAGACCTATTAAAATTTAGGGGGGGGAGGATGAACATGAGGATGAGCATTATGTGAAGCTTGATCTCATCAGTTTTGGTTGTAAGAAAGAGTAACTTAATTATTGAGTTGTGTATAGATATTTATCTAACCCTGTAAAGAAGTAGGAGAAAGAGGAAAGCAAAGGAAGGGGCAGGATAGAAAGGAGGGCAGAAACATTAGGGGAAAAGGTAAGAGAAGGGGGCAGGGGTGATAGGAAATAAGGTAATTGATTGGGTTAGTAAAAAATAATATACCACTAAGGACTGGGTGAAAAGAGAGAACAAAAAGTATATACAGAGGAGAAAATAGAAGGGGGGGAATACAGAACTGGTCATCATAACCTTGAATGTGAATGGGATGAACTCTCCCATAAAATGGAAATGAAAAGTAGAGTGGATTAAAAAAACAGAATCCTACATTATGTTGTTTTCAAGAACACATTTGACACAGAGAGACACAGAATATAGAGAAAAGGCTGGAAGAGAATTTAATATGTTTTAGTGGATTTAAAAAAAGCAAGAGTAATAATTCTGATTTCAGATAAAGCAAAAAATAAAAATAGATCTTATTAAAAGAGATAAAGGGTACTATAAAGAATGAAGTAATAATGGTACTAAATGTGTATGCACCAAGTGATAGAGCATACAAATACCTAGAGAAGATTTTAAGCTAGTTACAGGAAAAATAGACAGTAAAACTATCTAGTGGAGGAGCTGAACCTTTCCTTGTCAGAATCAAACAAATCTAAAGACAAAATAAACAAGAATGAAACTTGGGAGGTTATTGGATCCTACAAAACTAGTTATGATAAACTTCTGGAGAAAACTGAATAGGAACAGAATGGAATACATCTTTTTCTCAGTAGTACATGACATGTACATAAAAACTGACCATGCATTAGGGCATAAAAATCTCACAATCAAATGCAGAAAAGAAAAAATAGTAAATGCTTCCTTTTCATACCACAATGAAATAAAAATTATATTCAATAAAGGCCCAGGAAAGGATAGACTAAAAACCTGTGGAAAGTTAAATAATCTAATTTTGAAAAATAACTGGATCAAACAACAAATCATAGCAATAATCCATAATTTCATCCGAGAGAATGATAATCATGAGATAACATACCAAACCCTATGAAATGCAAGCAGTTCTTAGGAGAAATTTTATATCTCTAAATAGTTATTTGAATAAAATGGAGAAAAAAGAGATCATTGAATAGGATGTCAATAGTTCAATAGTTTTCTAATTTGTCATTTAATTGGTGGTTTAAATATTTTTTCTTGTTTTTTTTTAGTCAATTTTAAATTTTAGTCAATTTTTTCAATGATCTTCTCTTTCTCCATTTAAACCACCAATTAAATGACAAATTAGAAAACTATTGAATTAAATGTTGGCTTGTGCAATAAGAAAAGAAAAAGAAATTGAAGGAATTAGAATAGGCAATGAGGACATAAATTTATCACTCTTTGAAGAAGATATGATGATATACTTAGAGAATCCTAGAAAATCATCCAAAAATTTACTGGAAACAATTCACAGCTTCAGCAAAGTTGCAGAATATGAAATAAACCCACATAAACCATCAGCATTTCTATATATTACTGGCAAAGCCCATCACCAAGAGATAGAAAGAGAAATTCCCTTTAAAATGATTGTACAGAAAATAAAATTCTTAGAGTTCTACCTGCAAAGACAAACACAAGAATTATACGAATGTAATTACAAAACACTTCTCATACAATTATAGTCAGATTTAAACAACTGGGAAATATTAGTTGCTCATGGGTAGGCTGAGCTAATATAATAAATATAATAAAAATGACAATTCTGCCTAAATTGATCTATTTCTTCAGATCTACCAATCAAACTGCCAAAACTAGAATTAAAAAAAGATCAAGAATATCAAGGGAACTAATGAAAAAAATACAAAGGATATTGACTTAGCAGTACCAAATCTAAAACTATATTATTGTTTTTAATTAAAGCCATTTGGTACTGGCTAAGAAATAGAGGAGTGGATCAGTATAATAGATTAGATACCCATGACACAATAAGGTTTATAACAATCTAGTATTTGATTAACTCCCAAACTCCAGCTTCTGGAATAAGTACTCACTATTTGACAAAAATTGCTGGGGAAACTGGAAAATATGTCACAAATTCAGGACATACCTAGATCTCACACTCCATATCAAAATAAGGTCACAATGGATCATGATTTGGGCATAAAGGATGATACCATAAACAAATTCGCAGAACAAGGGATAATTTACCTACCAGATATTCAGAGAAAGGAGGAATTTATGACCAAAGAACAAGAGAACATTATGAAAGGCAAAATGGATAAATGATCACATTAAATTAAAAAAAATTTGCACAAACAAAACCATCAGAACAAAGATTAAAAGGGAAGTACAAAGCAGGAGAAAAAAAAATCTGTATAATCAGTATTTCTGATAAAGATCTCATTTCTAAAATATATAAAGAAGTGTGTCAAATTTATAAGAATGTCATTCCCCAATTGATAGATGGTCAAAAGATATGAATAGATAATTTTCAGATGACAAAATTAAAGCTATCTATAATTATATGAAAACAATACTTCAAATCATTATTGATTATAAAAATGTGGATTAGAACAACTCTGAGGTACCACCTCAAACTCTTAGATTGACTAAGATGATAGGAAAAGGTAATGAAAAATGCTGGAGGGGATGTGGGAAAATTGGGACACTAAAGCATTGTTGGTGGAGTTGTATAATGATCCAACCATTCTGGAGAGTAATTTGAAACTATGACTAAAGGGCTATAAAACTGTGCTTACCCTTTGACTCAGCAATGCCTTTACTGGGTCTGTATCCCAAGGAAATCATAAAGGAGGGGAAAGGACCCACATGTGCAAAATGTTTGTAGCAGCTCTTCTTGTGGTAACAAAAAAAATGGAAAAGGAGTAAATGTTAATTGAGTAATGACAGAACAAGGTGGCATATGAAGGTAATGGAATATTATTGTTCTATAAAAAATAATGAACAAACTGATTTTAGAAAGACCTGGAAAGATTTACATGAGCTGATGCTGAGCAAAACAATCCAAATCAGGAATACTTTACATAAAATAACAGCAAGAATGTGCAATGTTGAACTATGAAAGACTTGATTTTCAAGGTGATTCAATGATCCAACGCAATCCCAACAGACTGCACAGAAAATGCCATCTACATCCAGAAAAAGAACTAAGGAGCCCAAATGCAAATCATCACATCCTTTGTTCTCTCCTAACATGATTCATAAAGCAATGCATATTAAAAATAAATAAGCTTAATAGAAAGAAAAAGAAAATATCAATTTGAGTCAGTGCCAGAGACAAATGGCAGCATGAATAGACAATTGGTCTGATGTGTTAGTTCTGATATCCTAAGCTAAATGAAGTATAGATATCTAGATAGCTGAATGATTTTTTTTCCTTTGATTATTATGATAATCACCCAAATTTTCTATTTTATTTTTCAAGCACAGTAGAGCTGATAAGTGGTACAATAAGGTCAACTTGCTAAATCGTGCACTGAGGATTAAAAAGTAGTAACCACTGTCCAAGACTCATTGAAGTCAAGAAGCTACCATTACATTCCTTTCTGTTCTAATCCCACTCTAATTCATTTATTAAACTTCAACTATGTGCTGGGTACTGGGAATACAAAGACAAAATAATTAGCACTCCTAATGTTAAGAAGCTCAGAGTTTATTGAAGAAAGAACTTATAGATAGAAATGTTGATAATATGTGTGTATAAAAATACATATACTTACACATGTATAGCATATCTATATACAGACACATCATATGTATACATAAGCATATATGTATACACAATACACATCCTACACATATTGTGTATATGTGTGTGTATTCATCTACATACATATAAAGTACTTTCCAGGAAGATGACAGAAAAAAACAATTGGGAAACCAGGACTAAGGGAGAAAGTATCATTATAAGCTTCATGCAAGAAGTAGCTCTTTATCTGAGTTTTGAAAGTAAAACCAAAGGGAAGAGAGAATGAATTCTAGGTATGGAGACAATTTCTACAAAATCTTGGAAGCAGGAAATGTTATATTATGTATGTGAAACAGCAAGCTTGTGAATTTGCTTGAAAAAGAAAGTGTAAAAAGAAGGTATTATGAAATAAGCCAAAAAGGGGACACTAGAGAAAGATTGTAAAGGGTTTTAAAAGACAAATAAAGGAGTATGTATTATATTGTAGA
Source organism: Myrmecobius fasciatus (assembly GCA_023553655.1). Lineage (NCBI taxonomy): Eukaryota > Metazoa > Chordata > Mammalia > Dasyuromorphia > Myrmecobiidae > Myrmecobius > Myrmecobius fasciatus. The sequence goes on along the minus strand of JAJPUD010021046.1, from coordinate 17,544 downwards.
TCCAAGATAGAGCCTCTGTAGCTCCTTAAACAGGAGGACAATATTATCAGAATTGTAATTTTAAAAATATATATTTTCCAGCCATCTGTATTATGAATTAGAGACTGATTATAGAGAAAATAAGAAGATATTGAAGGAAATCATGAGGATCAGCACAAAAATTGGGGTCATATGAATAGGAAAAAAGTGACAGTGAAATGTATTATAATAGTAGAATTGACAGTATTTAACCATTGATGTATGGAATGAAAGACCAAGAAGGATAGATCATTCTGATATTGCAAACCAGGATGACTGGATGTGTGATAGTGCCCTCTACAGAAACATATTTTGCAGGGGAAATAATGAGTTCAGTTTGAAAATGTTGAGTTTTGGATGTCTAAAGTGCAGTCATCATGACTCCTGTTGAATTCTTGTCTATTGAGTTAGGTAAAGCTGTCTTCTCCAGTTCTCCTTATAATCAATGAACCTAAAAAATAAGTCATAAATGTTTTTCTCCAGAGTCCTTTGAAGAGTGTGTGGTTAAAAGTTAAATCTGCTTTCTCATTCACATGAAACTTTCTCCTGAAAGGACAAGAGAAAATCCATAGACACATGTCTATATAAATGTATATATAAGTATGCATATATTAGATTTAACATATATTTTTACCATATTTAACATATATTGGATTACTTGCCATCTAGGGGAGGGAGGAGGAGGAAAGAGGGGGAGATTGGAACACAAGGTTTTGCAAGGGTGAATGTTGAAAAATTATCCTTGCATATGCATTGAAAATAAAAGGCTATAATATTTAAAAATGTATATTTACAACATATACACACATGTGGTCAGGCTATACAGCAGACATTATTTAAGCATGTGGCAGACCCTGTGCTAAGTGCTAGAGAAATAAGTGTAAGCAAAAAATAAATATAGATCTTGCCTTCAAAGAGCTTAGATACTACCAGGGAAGACAATACATAAGGAAGCTGAAAGAGGGATGTGGACTTGGTACGAAAGCTATAAAATCAAGATCAGAGTATGAAGAGGAACATGTAGTCCTGCAGCAATGATTAAACAATGGGAAAAAGACAAATGACCCAAGAATGGAGAAAATTCCAGAATGAGTCAACAGTTTAGCCATAGTTTTGAAGTGCAGAAAGATAGGGAGACAGAGGAATTAAGTAGGTAAGCAGCAGTTGTCACCAATGGCTCTTACTCTGAGTTTCCCTATAGGACAAATAAAGTGAGGAGAGCCTTCAGAAGCGTCTGGCTGCTACTTAGGTACAAGATGGTACTTCAGTACATTGGACTTAAATTCCCAAACTTATGTCTCAGTATTTCCGAAGACCAATCTTTCATGGTAACAAGTTTAGCTATTCATAATTATGTCATGTTATATTATGATGTATTATGTTATAATATTATATATACTATTTGTACATGCATGTAAATAAACATGTATATAAATACTACCATACATTATAAAAATTATATGATTACAATACTAAATGCTTGGACTGAAGAGTGCTGTGAAAATTGCCTGAGAGAATAGAAGAAACACTACAAGGTGGGAATTTAATCTAATGTAAATAGATTTATTTAATATCTGAGCATCTTATTAACAAGATATATTTTAAGTTTTAAGTCATGCCTATCAGACTGACTAATAAGACAAATGTTTGAAGAGATATGGGAAGTCTGAGACACTAATACAGTGCTGGTGGAGTTGTGAACTGATGCAACCATTCTGGATTATAATTTGGAACTACTCTCAATGAGCATTCAAACTGTGCATACCCTTTGATCCAGCATTATCAGTGCTAGGTTGGTACAAAGAGAACATTAAAAGGGGGAAAGAGCCTACAAATACTAAAAAAAATATTCATAGCAGTTCCCTTTGTAGTGACAAACAAATAGAAATTGAGGCGATGCTCATCAATTAGGGAATGGCTGAACAAGTTGTGGTATATGAACATAATGGAACACTATTGTGCTGTAAGAAATGACAAATTGGTAGATTTAAAAAAAAAAAAAAAAAAAAAAACCTGGAAGGACATATGAACTAATGCTGAGTGAAGTGAGCAGATTCAGGAGAACATTGTACACAATAACAACATTTTGTAGTGATCAATTATGATTGACTTGTAATGATCAATTACAATTTTCTGGGTTTTTTTCTTTATTAAAGCTTTTTATTTGCAAAACATATGTATGGGTAATTTTTCAACATTGACCCTCACAAAGCTTTCTGTTACAAATTTCCCCCCCAATCCCCACCCTTCCCCTACATGGCAGGAAATCCACTACATGTTAATTATGTTAAAATACTTGACAAATAGAATATACATATATACATATTTCCACACTTATCATTGTTGCGCAAGAAAAATCGTATCTACAAGGAAAAAAAATCACAGAAAGGAAACACTATGCAAGCAAACATAAATAGATAGCATGGAAATGTTATGTTGTGGTCCACATTCAGATCCCTCTCTCTGGGTATATATGGCCTTCTTCACTGAACAATTGGAACTGTTTTGAAATATTTCATTGTTGAAGAGAGCCATGTCCATCAGAATTGATCATCATACTGCCTTGCTGTTGTTGTGTATATTGATCTTCTGGTTCTGCTCACTTCGCTCAGCATCAGTTCATAAAAGTCTCTCCAGGCCTCTCTGAAATCATCCTGCTGGTCGTTTCTTACAGAACAATAATATTCTATAACATTCATATACCATAATTTATTCAGTCATTCTCCAATTGATGGGCATCCATTCAGTTTCCAGTTTCTAGCCACTACAAAAAGGGCTGCCACAAACATTCTTGCACATGTGGGGCCCTTTCCTTCCTTTAAGATTTCTTTGGGATATAAGCCCAATAGAAACACTGCTGGGTCAAAGGGTATGCACAGTTTGATAACTTTTTGAGCATAGTTGCAAATTGCTCTCCAGAATGGTTGGATCCGTTCACAGTTCCACCAACAATATATCAGTATCCTAGTTTTCCCACATACCCACCAACATTCATCATTATCATTTCTGTCATTTTAGCCAATCTGACGTGTGTAGTAGTACCTCAGGGTTGTCTTAATTTGCATTTCTGTGATCAATAGTGATTTGGAGGACCTTTTCATATGACTGGAAATAGTTTTAATTTCATCATCTGAAAATTGTCTGTTCATATCTTCTGACCATTTATCAATTGGAGAATGGCTTGAATTCTTATCAATTACAATTTCTCAGAAATACAGTGATCCAAAATAATATCTAAAGATTTATGTAACAAAATACTATCCATATCCAGAGAAAAAATTGATGGGAGAATAAATGCAGATCAAAGTGTGCTATTTTAACATTCTTTGTTTTTCCCCCTTTTGTTCTGTTTCTTCTTTCACAGCATGACTAATATGGAAATATGTTTTACATGATTACAATATATAACCTATATCAGATTGCTTACTATCTTGGGGAAGAAGGGAGAGAAGAAGGAGGGAGATAAATTTGGAATGCAAAACTTTATACAAATGAATGTTGAAAATTGTCTTTAAATGCAATTGGGAAAAATAAAATACCATTTTTTAAAATAAAGAATTCTCTGCCTAGCAATACTTACATACATATCAGTTTCATCTTTCTCTATTTTTGTGATATGATTTCTTATCTAGGTCATGTATTTATTTAGAGATTATTGCAGTGTATGATGAAAAATGCTGATTTTAAACCTAGTTTCTACCAGACTACTGTTCAATTTCCCCACAATTTTTTGTCAGACAGGAAACCCTTCACCCAGGAATTGATATACTTTGAACTACCAACGATGTAAAATTGTCACAAAGTGCTTCTGAGATACTTACCTCTATCAATTCCATTGATCAGATTGACTACTTTTTTATCTATTACCAAATAGGTTTAATTATTACTGTTTTATAGAATAATTTCAGATCTACTAATTCTAAGCCCCCTTACTTCATAAATTTTTTATTATTTCCATTTAGATTCTTGGCTTTTTTCTCCTCCAGGTGAAATAAAAATATTTATTTTGGTCTATAAAGCAACACAATGATAGTTTCATTAACATTATATTCAGTCTCTTAGTTGATTTAGGTAATATCTTTATTTTGATTATTTCAATGTCTTATGAACAATGAATATCTCTCTGAATGTTTTTTTTTCAAAAAATTAGCTCTAAAAACATTTTAGAGTTGTATTTTTATGTGCTAGTTTTCTTGTAAAAGGTTAGATTCTATATAACTTATGTGGTTTGTAATCAATTTAAATGAAATCCTCTTCAATTTTGCTAGAGATGTCCAAAAGGACAATTTGTAGTTTATATTTTATCTTGCTATTTGAGTAATGTTACTATTTTTAAAAATATATATGCAAATACACATAGATAAATAGATAGATGATATACAGACATAGACATAGACATATACACCATATACATAAAGATTTTAGCCACTATCTCATAGCTACCTATAGTTGAGGAGCCTTGGATAAGAGAATAGAGGGACTTAGAACAAGGTTTCATAACAATTATTTATATCCCTTGACCACTTATTTATCGAAGAGTGGCTTGAATTCTTATATATAAGAGATAATTCTTTATATATTTTAGAAACGAGGCCTTTATCAGAACCATTAAATGTAAAGATGATTTCCCAATTTGATGCTTCCCTCCTAATATCGTCTGCATTAGTTTTATTTGTACAGAAACTTTTTAACTTAGCATAATCAAAATTATCTATCTGGTGTTCAATTAGGAGTTCCAGATCTTCTTTGGACATAAATTTATGCCATCTCCACAGTTCTGAGAGGTAAACTATACTACGTTCCTCTAATTTGCTTACTATATCACTCTTTATATCTAGATCATGAACCCATTTAGATCTTATCTTGGAATGTGGTGTTAGGTGTGGGTCAAGCCCTAATTTCTTCCACACTAGTTTCCAATTTTCCCAGCAGTTTTTGCTGAATAGTGAGTACTTATCCCAAAAGCTGGGCTCTTTGGGATTACCAAACACTAAATTGTTAAAGTTATTGCCTAGATTGTCCTGATATCCTATCCTATGCCACTGATCGATTGCTCTATTTCTTAGCCAGTACCAAATGGTTTTGATGACTGCTGCTTTATAATATAGTTTTAGATCTGGTACAACAATGCCACCTTCATCTGCCTTTTTTTTTTCATTAATCCCCTTGAAATCTTTGATCTTTTGTTCTTCCAAATGAACTTTGCTACTATTTTTTTCTAGATCTGTAAAATAATTTCTTGGGAGTTTTATTGGTATGGCACTAAATAAGTAGATTAGTTTGGGTAGTATAGTCATTGTTATTATATTTGCTTGGCCTACCCATGAGCACTTAATGTTTTTCCAACTGATTAGGTCTGATTTTATATATGTGGAAAGTGTTTTGTAGTGTAGTTCATATAGTTTCTGACTTTTCCTTGGCAGAGAGATTCCCAAATATTTTATACTATCATCCATAATTTGGAATGGAATTTCTTTTTGTATCTCTTGCTGCTGAATTTTGTTGGTAATATATAAAAATGCTGATGATTTATGTGGATTAATTTTGAATCCTGCAACTTTACTAAAGTCGTGAATTGTTTCTAGTAGTTTTTTAGTTGAGCCTCTAGGGTTCTCTAAGTATACCGTCAAGTCATCTGCAAAGAGTGATAATTTGGTTTCTTCCTTACCTACTCTGATTCCTTTTATGTCTTTTTCTCCTCTTATTGCCAAAGCTAACATTTCTAATACAATATTAAATAGTAATGGTGACAGTGGGCAGCCTTGTTTCACTCCTGATCTTATGGGGAATGGTTTTAGTTTGTCTCCATTACATATGATGCTTGCTGATGGTTTTAAATAGATGCTACTGATCATTTTAAGGAAAAGCCCATTTATTCCTATACTCTCTAGTGTTTTTAATAGGAAAGGGTGTTGCATTTTATCAAATACTTTTTCTGCATCTATTGAGATAATCATATGTTTTTTGTTAGATTTGTTATTAATATAATTAATTATGCTGATAGTTTTCCTAATATTGAACCAGCCCTGCATCCCTGGTATAAATCCTACTTGGTCATAGTGTACTATCCTGGGGATGACTTTCTGTAATCTCATTGCTAATATCTTATTTAAAACTTTTGCATTAATATTCGTTAGGGAAATTGGTCTATGTTTTTACCCTACCTGGTTTAGCTATATCAGCACCATATCGGTCTCATAGAAGGAATTTGGCAGTATACCTTCTGTCCCTATTTTCTCAAATAGTTTGTGTAGTATTGGAATTAATTGTTCTTTGAATGTTTGGTAGAATTCACATGTAAATCCATCTAGCCCTGGAGATTTTTTCTTAGGGAGTTGGTTAATAGCTTGTTCTATTTCTTTTTCTAATATGGGGCTATTTAAATAATTCATATCCTCTTCCATTAACCTGGGCAATCTATATTTTTGTAGATATTCCTCCATTTCATTTAGATTATCAAACTTACTGGCATAAAGTTGGGCAAAGTAACTCCTAATTATTGCTCTAATTTCCTCTTCATTGGAGGAAAGTTCTCCTTTATCATTCTTCAGACTAACAATTTGATTTTCCTCTTTCCTTTTTCTTATCAAATTAACTGAAGGCTTACCTATTTTGTTGGTTTTTTTTTTTTTTTTGTAAAACCAACTCTTAGTTTTATTTATTAAATCAATAGTTTTGCACTTGGTGCATATATATTTAGTATTGATATTGCTATATTATCTATGGTACCCTTTAATAAAATACAGTTTCCTTCCTTATCTCTTTTGATTAGATCTATCTTGGCTTTTACTTGATCAGAGATAAGGATTGCTACCCCTGCTTTTTTATTTTGTTTACCTGAAGCATAATAGGTTCTTCTCTAGCCTTTTACCTTCATCCTATATGTGTCACTGTGTTTTAGATGTGTTTCCTGTAGACAACATATTGTGGGATTCTGGTTTTTAATCCAGTCTGATATCCGCTTCCGCTTTATGGGAGAGTTCATCCCATTCACATTCACAGTTAGAATAACTAATTCTTTATTTCCTGCCATCTTATTTACCCAAGTTATGTTTTTCCCTTTCCTTTCTCCTTTCTCCCTTCCCCCCTCCTCAGTACTTTGCTTTTGATGACCCCCTCCCCCAAATAATCCACCACCCTTTAGATCCCCTCCCCGCTTTTTTATTCCTTTCCCCTGATTCTTCTATTTTCCCTTCTATTAGTTTATCCCTTTCTTTTCCTCCTTTCCTTCCCACTTCCCTCTAGCAACAGACAAGTTTCTATGTGAAATCAAGTGTCTGACATACACTTTTAGAGCCCAACCTGATGAGAGTGAGTTTTACACAATGCTCATCTCCCTCCCCTCTTTCTTTCAATTATATTAGGTTTTCTTTGCCTCTACAAAAGATTTTACCTTGTTTTTACCTCCTTTTTTTAGATCTTATTTTACTACCGTTTCCCTCTGTTCCCCAGTATGACAGCCTGTCCCCCTCTAGTTTTCTTTTTCATATTATCAAAGTAATATCTAGTTAATTATACCCCCAAACTTTAAGTATCCCCATAGTAGAAATAAAGTTCTCAAGAGTCCTTTCCTTTTTACCTTTTTATGCATCTCTTGAGTTCTGTGTTTGGAGGTCAAATTTTCTGTTCAGATCTGGTCTTTTCATTAATAATAGGTGAAATTAACCTATATCATTAAATGACCATCTTCTTCCCTGGAGGATAATGCTCATTCTAGCTGGATAGGTTATACTTGGCTGTAATCCAAGTTCCTTTGCCTTTCAGAATATCTGGTTCCAGGCCCTTTGATCCTTCAGTGTGAAGGCTGACAAATCATGTGATTCTAATTATTGATCCTCGGTATTTGAATTGTTTCTTTGTAGCTGCTAACAGAATCTTTTCCTTGGTGCGATAGTCCTGAAATTTAGCCATGATATTCCTTGGGGTTTTAATTTTGGGGTCTCTTTCAGGAGGAGAACAGTTAATTCTTTCAATGGTGATTTTGCCTTCTGATTCTATAATCTCAGGGCAGTTTTCTTTCATGATTTCCTGGAAGATAGTGTTTAGATTCTTTTTTTTTCATCATGGCTTTCGGGAAGTCCAATAATCCTTGGATTGTCTCTCCTGGATCTATTTTACAAGTCAGTTGTTTCTCCTAGGAGGTATTTCATATTTTCTTCTAATTTTTCATTTTTTGGTTTTTGTTTGACTGATTCTTGAAGTCTTATTGAGTCATTCACTTGCATTTGTTCAATTCTTATTTTTAAAGTGTTGTTTTCTTCAATTACCTTTTTAAGCTCCTTTTGTAACTGGCCAATTTGTTCATTGCACTCTTTTTCCACTTCACTAATTTTATTTTTCAATAAATTGGTGTCTTTATCATATCTCTTTTGGAGGGCTTCTTGCACTGATTTCAGTTTATTTTCCCATTAATCCTCCAGCTCTCTTTTTAGATTCTTTATGCATCTTCCAGAAAGGCCTTTTGAAAAGAGGACCAGTCATGGTCCTTAATAACTTCCTCCTGAGTTTTGTCTAAAGGAACCTCAGGATCTGGGGTCAGCCCTTCTTTCTCTGGATAGAAACTGTCTATGGTTAGAGCTCTCTTTTGCTTCTTCATTTTTTTTAGACAGCATGGAGGTCTCTTTAAGGCCAGAAAAGCGGCGGCTGAGGTTTTTTGCCCTGGGGCAATTCAATGAATTAACTTAAGGTGCTGGGCTGGTGGGGGCTAGGACTAAGTCCGAATTACTCCTTAAAAAAGGCAAATCTGCCAGAACACCTGTCCCCAGTCAGGGCAGAGTGTCCCAAGTGCCTCAGATAAACTCCAGGTGTTTGGAGTTTGGAGTTTGGAGTTTCTGTTAAGCTGAGCTGAGTCCCACCCTCACTTCTGGGCTGCACCAAGTCCACTGTTTATTCCTCTGCCTGAGTTAAACAAACCTGATATGAAGTTCTTCAGAGATATCTGCAAGCAGTATCCAAATATTTCTGAATTCATTGACTTGAAGATCAGTTCAGAGGCTTATTTTATTGTTGATTTGAGAGAAGATCAGATGAGGATGCAGAGAGTCATGTTTTCACTCTGCCATCCCATAACAATTATTGTATTGTAGTTCTTTTGGCAGTTTGCTTATGAACTCCACAGAATATTTTTAAATACATGAAATAAGCTATGTGTGATTACAAAGGAAAGCAATTATACTGAGACATAGTTGTTAAAATTTTTTTAAGTGTTTCATGAATTGTAGGTTAATAACTCCAGGTTTAATTTATAGTAACACAGAGAAATATACTTTAGATGTTATGTACCCAGTATCTACCTGAAAACCACTGAACTAAGACCACCAGAGACCAGTAGAGTGACATATCCAACAGAGATTTTGAAACCTCAAGAACCATTGATCTAGCAGTCTTTATACATGGTAAACAACAGGAAAAAACAAAAAACAAAAAAAAAAAAAGTGGCTATTTGGCAGTACACACCAGAAGAGATAAGTATCAGTCCATCCCAGAGTAATAAAGTGCTTAGAAAAAATGACATAGCTAAGGAATAAGCAGTCTTAGTGAGCCCAGTAAAACAATTAACTCAAATAGAGCTTCCACCTGGGGCAGACTTACTAAGAGCAGTATTATGACATCACAAGAAGACATGTTTAGAGGTATGAGATAGAGGTAAAAGCTTCCCCTTCACCAGTCTTCCTTATATGTGGATTCTTCTTGGGTTTCCTATAAAACTTACTCTTCATAATTCTGATGTGCATATCTGGGGAAGAATGTGCCCTAGATTTATGGTGGCAGTAGAAAGTAAATATATGTGTGTATGTGAGAGATAGAGACAGAGAGACAGACAAAGGCAGAGAAAGGAGATAATCAGTGTTTTCTTGCAAAACTTTTTACTTCACTATTTTAATGTATATTTTAGCTTTGAATAAATTATGTCTGATTCATAAGAGGAAAATGAAACACATTTATTATAAATTGTGAATTACCATTTTAAAATACATAAGGACTCACAGAGTTTTTTAAGCCTATGCAAGCTACTCTAGAAGCCAAATGGGGAGCTGGGTGGGGAGATTGGGGGATGGGAAGAGAGCTCTGGTAATACAAAAAATAGAATCATCAAGTGGCTGCAGCACTAAACCAAACATCTTTTACAATGATATTCACTTGTCTTACCTGCTGCATCAAATTTATCGGTCAGGGTCTGATTACATCTTGACTTATATGCAAATGGTAAACTGAACAGATAATCCAGACCTTACCTAATTTTCAAATTGTGAAGTTCTCCATCATATTCATCATTACAACTACTGAACAGATAAGCTCCATAGTCTTCAGGTTTTTGATTTGTTTTTTTGTTTGTTTGTTTGTTTTTTGCTTGGTTGTTTTTTGTTTTGTTGTTGTTGTTGTTTTTTGTTTAAGAGTAGGTAGAATACTGGACAATGAATCAGGAAAATCTAAGTTTGAATTTTGTCTCATATACTTCCTAGCTATATAACCTTGGACAAGTCACTTAGTTCATCCCAGTCTTAATTTCCTCATTAAACTAATGTAAAATGAGGGTAAAATAGCTCTTGCCTAGAGTTGTTGAGATCAAATGAGATGCCACTTATAAAACATATGGCAAACCATAAATTATTAGATATTTTTAACTATTATTGATAGCAATAATAAATCTACCACTTCATTCCCCAGCATCAAGCGCCATCTTCCTTCCTGAAAATTCTCTGTGTTTTGATTATTTCTGTAGCTTACAATATGTTAACAAAACATGCCGGTCAATCCAACGATGAGACCCACATCTTTTTTCGCATCTCTGTGTTTGCTCCTTCCTCTCTTTTTTTCTTAACTTCTTATAATTTTGAGTGCTTGTGAAAATTAACAAAAAAATTAAGTAGCATCGCATTCTTTTTCCATATAAATAACATTGTAGTGCTTAAATTCAATCAATTTCATGATAATATCTTTTTGTGTCATGATGCAAGAAATGTAGGTTAATTTTAATTATGATAGAGATGAGGGAAGACCTGAGAAAAAGGAAGAATAAAGAAATTAAGAAACAAAAATCCTCAGAAACAGTAATACATAAAGCTTAACATAAATATGCCTTCAAACTGCATGTAAATTATGTGCAAAATATATATGGACCATAAGCAGCATGCCTAGTAGATAAGAGTTCTGGTATTGGTTAGAATGAGGAAAACCTGGATTCAAATCCTTTCTTGGATATTAAGTATCTCTTAATGAGCAAATCTCTTAACCTTCCTGTGTTTCAGATAAGTCACTAAGGCTTATCTATGAATGTTATCTATGTTGATGGATAAAAAATCCACAACTACAAGTTCAGAAAGTATACATCTTTTATATAGAATCACAAGAACATAAATAGTATCTCTAAATGCTCAAGATATCTGGTTGTGAGGCTCCACTCATTGAGTTTTCTGCCTTCAAGAGTTGTCTATCCTGAGTATTAAAATGCCAAGTATATTTCAGTTTGTAGAAAACAAATAGGGTTTTAAAATATAATTAATAAACTTATAATCTAAACAAAATTATTTAAATGTTTTCAAAAACCCTCTCTGTAAAAAATCTTTTTCCATATGGATTCCTCAAGTTCAGCCCTTATAAGTTTTTTATTCTTGCTTGAATAAGTTCAGTGGAATCCAGATAATTTTATTTAAGGGCAAAACATAAAGCTAATATGATGTCAAGTACACAAAGTCATAAAACCAACATTAGATATATGTTCCCTTCAGATCCTATATCATTAATTGCTTATTGCATCCTTTGAACCAGATGTTCCACAAACATTTCAAATATGTACGAAAATGAACTTATCTTATTCCCATCTTCTTCTTTTTATTTTTTTTTCTGTTAAAGTACTACAGACTTTCTAGAGTCCAAGGTATTTAACCTCTGAATTATGCCAGACTTCTCATTTTCCCTCACTCCACATAGATATTATTTGTTGTCTCCTCAATTACAATGTAAATTCCTTGTCAGGGTTTTTCCATTTTTTGAATTTTCATTACCATCATCTAGCAGAGATTCCAGCAGACAAAAGTTACTTCATAAATACTTGTTGATGGGCTAATTTATTTATTAACATAAAACCTATGTTAAAAAAAATTCCTATCAGCTGACAAAATTGATAAACAATTAAAGATAAATGGGAATTATTTTAGCTCATTAGGTCCAGATTGTAGATGATATAGTATTCTATTAAATAGGTTGAGTTCATCAACCCATTTGTTTTCTCTTTATCAGCTTAAAATTCAGTGGCAGACTGTTTAAAGAAAACACAATGTAAGATGGAAAATAATCATCTTGACAAATCTCCCATCTCCCTCCCCAGATGAATTATGCACAGAATCTGGGAAAAATTCTGGGAAGTATTTGCTAGTTCAAAAAAAATTAAACTTGGAATAATACAAGTTTAAGATTCACTGTGGCTATGTAATTATAGATCAGAGAAAAAATATAGACTCTTAAAAGGATAAATATAAAGGCTGTAGGGACCTTAGAAGTGATCTAGTCCAATCTTCTCATGATCTAAGCAGCGTATCAATGATGGAAGGGGAAGTCTAAGAGGATATAATTGGGACACAATATATTTTGATTGATTATTTAGTAATAACAACTGTTTGTCAAATAAATGATTTGCATCATTTAATATGGCTTCCTGAATCAATCACACATGAGCATGTGTGGAAATTAAAAAAAAAAAAGTCTGCCTACATAAACTAATACTGGAAATAGAGGTGGAAAAAAGAAAGGTAGATATAATAAGAAAATTATTTTAAAATATGATGTGATTTTGCTTAAATGTGAAGTTGACTGATAAAATTGCATATTGTTCTGTTTATTAGTCTTATATCAATTTTTGACCAAATAATTTTGGATTTATTCTTACCAAGATGTAAATCAATTTAAAAATCTGTTAATGTGCTTTAACTTTAACCAGACTTTCAGAATGATATAATTTTAGGGATTATTAGCTTCAATTTATCAAATCCTTATCTAACTATATCAGCATTCTGATCAATAGTAAAGACCTAGCCAAGGCTAAAAAGTTCAGCCTGATTCCCAGCTTCCCAGGAAGGGGAGAATGGGAAGAAGCAACTATTGTTCTACTGATGTAAAGTTCCAACTTGCAAAATGTTAGTTTTTAAAAAGCTGAAATATACATACATTTATATATATATATATATGCATATATATGCATATATATATATATATGTATTTGTTGATTGATAAAACAGCTCTATCAATAAAGGTTAACCCTAGTGTCTCATCATGATGTTTAAATAGCACAGAACTTTTTAATGTTTTGGCACCAGTTTTCATTATCGGTTAGGTTCCATCAAGATGGAGAAGCCTCAAGTATATGTTACATGATAAATTGTATACATTAACTCTTCATTGTCATTCACTTGTTTCAGTCTTGCCTTTACTCTTCATGACCTCATTTGGGGGTTTTGGCAAAGATGCTAGAATGATTTGCCATTTCCTTTTCCAGCTCATTTTACAGATGAGGAAACTGAGACAAAAGGGGGAAGTGACTTACCCAGGATCACATAGATGAATCTTCCTGTCTCCAGGTCTGACATTCTATCCCCTATGCCACTTAGCTTCCCTGCATTAGCTCTTACTCTCTCCTATTGTCATGGCTTTAAAGAGATTAAGTTAGGTACTTTGCATCTAGATTTAATTCATTTGGTTGATGCTTGTAGGATTTTAGAGCCATAGATAATAACATTTATTTCCACCCATGTGTAAACTTTTACTTTTTTTCTCTGTGTTATCTTTTTAAAACTTCTTAGACCTAATCTGATCCAAATTTCCTTATAGTGATTTCAAGGTCAAATTCCTATGCAACATTTTTCACAGGAACAATGTATACTACTTATTTTATAACATGCTTCAAGTTTAATTTGGTTGTCTAGAAGATTCATCCTCCTAAGTTTTTGACAAGATGTCTCACTGATAGAATCAATTCAACTCCCCCTACTATTTCAAGACTACAACAAATATGTCCAAATTACAAAAACAAAACAAACAAACAACAAAAATACATCAAAATAGATCAAACTGTTCCCACTGCTAACCCTTTCTGGCACTACTACCCTATTAATCTTAAGGGAATAGCATTGCTCTGTTTTCCCTAATACTTCCCCAAAGTGGCCTGTTTATAATAGTTTCATGTGGTTGCATCTGTCTAGCTTTGCCTCTTGGAGCCCCCCAACTTCTCAATTTCCATCTGACAAGCTCCCAGCAAGATCCTGTCTTAATTCAGTGAACATAGAGGACATTCTTTCTATATTTGGCTCATGCCAAAATTACATTATTATATCAGTTTATTACAGTATTATATTAGTTTATGATTGAATGCTATTTCAGTCTATTGAGTTACTTTAAAAATTAGACACGATAGTGTGGTCATGAAAGGTAAAGAATTTTAAGAAAAATTATGAAAAAAAAACCAAGGATAAAGGGGTCCTAGTACTGTTAAATATAAAAATGTTATAAACATATAATTGCCATTTGTAAAAAAGAAAGGGAGAAAAAGGAAGAAAGAAAGAAAAAAAGGAAGAAAGAAAGAAGGAAGGAGAAAGAAAAAAGAGAGAAAGAAAGAAAGAAAGAAAGAAAGAAAAAGAAAGAAAGAAAGAAAGAAAGAAAGGAAGGAAGGAAGGAAGGAAGGAAGGAAGGAAGGAAGGAAGGAAGGAAGTAAGGAAGGAAGGAAGGAAGGAAGGAAGGAAGGAAGGAAGGAAGGAAGGAAGGAAGGAAGGAAGGAAGGAAGGAAAGAAGGAAGGAAGGAAGGAAAGAAGGAAGGAAGGAAGGAAGAAAGGAAGGAAGGAAGGAAGGAAGGAAGGAAGGAAGGAAGGAAGGAA
>JAJPUD010021045.1:0-13626 GCA_023553655.1 Myrmecobius fasciatus | reverse complement strand
AATCCAGTGCGGAGGAAGACTTTTTGTTTTCTTTGTTCGCTTGGGAGCTGTTGTGTCTGCCAGCAGCGGCGGCGGCGGCTGCACCAGGCCCGGCTGCGGGGCTGCCCTCGGCACTGCCTGCGGGGGCCTTTGAGCCGCCTTCACTCTGGCCAGCCAGCACAACTTCTCCCCGCGACCGAAACAAACAAAAAGTCTTCCTCCGCACTGGATTCCGACGTGTGGTATCTGCTTCAGGGTCTGCGTCCTCCCTCCCGGGGATTTTCCTCCCCGCGTCCCCGGTGCTCAGGACCCCACTGAGCCCATAGTAACCTATGGAGTCGACTGAGGTGTCTAAGACATGCCTATCCAGAAATAGAAAAGGGGGTGTGTGTGCGTGGGTGGGAGGACCGAGTAAGATACCTTAGACTAAAGAGGCGGGACTAAATGTGGGCGGAGCGTCCAGGCAAATGAGTGGGGCCAACCTTCTGGGGCCGAGCGAACATAGCAAGGCTCTAAGGGAGCCGAGAAGGAAAATTCTGAAAATTCAGGAAGTGAAAGGTAGCAATTGGGCTCGGGATGATCGGGAACAGAAACAGTGTGGGAGACTCTGCAGGAAAAAGAGGCAGGGAGTGGAGTCAGACTCGTGTGGGCTGGTGTTAAATGATTATGCAAACTACGGACCAGGGATTTCGGAGGAGGTCACCGGTCATTCATTGAATGTCTGCCTCTTCTTCGCATCCCAACCCCCTTTGGGTAAAGTCAACTCCTGTCCGTTTTGGGGGCCCAGCAGAGAGGTCTTTAAAGAGCCTCTAGCTACGGAGGAGGAGGCCCACAACCGTTCCTCCTAGAAGGGCCGGGCTGCGGGCTCGAACCTTCTCCTAGCAAAGAGGTGTTTCTGAGGCGCCGTTACCGGATCTCCCGCGAGGCCTCCGTTTCCCGCGCTTTTACCCGCCACCCCCTGTAGACATGATTTCCTTCCTCTCCCCCGCACCATCCAGTGGAGGAGCCTTCAGCTCCAGGACTTTGTAGCCCGGTGCCGAGCCCCGGCTCTGCCCCACTCTCCCTTAACCCCCGCCCGGCTCAGCTGCTGGCCTAGGGTGAGTAAAGGGAGGCGAGGGGCGGGGCACGTGGGAGGCGGGGCTGGGAGCTCCGCCTCGGGACTGTGGGGAGGGTCACGTGACGCCGGGTCCATTCATTCTCCCTCCCCACGCAAACCGGGCTGTTGGATCTTCTGTTGTAGCCTTGGGGGTGCGCACCTCGGGGAGAGCTCCGGGTGAGCTCGGGGTGACCTGCCACGGTCCCCATCTTTTGGTAGCGCCAGCTTCTCTGACCCCAGCCCCAGGAGATGGGCGAGGCAAGGCCTGCCCACTCCTCTCCCAGGTAAGCTGAGACTGTGAGTGCCCGAGGTTCTTCCCCTCTCCTTTTTTGGCCCCCTCTCCCCCTGCACTTTTCTGACTCTTCGGGAGCTGAGCTGCTTGTCTCATCACCGTACCCCATTACTGGGATCCCCTCGTACTGGGAGCCCCTAGAGGGAAGATCAGAGCTGGACAGTCCATCTTGTTGGTCTAGGATTTATCCGTTGAGATGCCTCTCCTGTGTATATGCACATAGACCGCACGTGCTGGCGAGGAGCTGGGTGAGCACCCCGTACCTTTGGGGCTCCCTGCCGCTCGACTTTAGCAGTCAGCAGATGAGCCTGGGCGAGAGGGGGGCTTTGTCCATTTTCTCAGTGGCAGCGACCAAGGGCCGGACTTGGGAGTCTGGAAGACCCGATTTCAAATCCCTCTGAAGATGCCTCGTGACATGGCCACGGCTCCCGCGGCCCCCCCCCCCCCCCGGCCAAGTCACTAGACTGTTTGCTCATCTGTAAAATGAGCATCATCATAGTTACCTTCCTCTCAGTGGGAGCCATTGATATCAGTGGGACCATTAGTTACTTTTGGAGCTTCAAATTCCAAGTCTGGATCCATTAAAGCACAGAGCTTCGTAGGAGAAATTCCAGATCTCTTTTTGAGTACTAGATGTGGAGGGAAATACGGAAGAAACCAAAAATAGGACCACTCCTTCTGGTCTAGTTGACTACTTTCCTCCCCATGACTTCTGTGACATGTATATTCTCCCGATTTTCCTTTTTCCTTTGGGACCAGTGCTTCATTCCAGTTGGTACATTAGTGTTAGTCAGTAGCATCCCACTCTTCCTGACTCCATGAGGGTTTTTCTTGGCAAAGATGCTAAAGTGATTTGCCATCTCCTTTTCCAGCTCTATTTTCCAGATGAGGAAACAGGTAAACTAAGTTAAGTGACTTGAACAAGGCCATACAGCTAGGAAGTGTTTGAGGAAAGATTTGAATTGGGGTCCTCCTGACTCCAGGTCTATCCACTTTGCTACCTAGCTGCAAATGTTTCTAAATGTTAGTATCCTCTAATTCTTTGTCATTTACTCCCCTGATAATTTGGCCCAGGGTTTCTCTTAATTTGTGTCTGTGTGTGCTATGGGTCCTTTTAGCAGCTTGGTGAAACCTGTGGACCCCTTCTCAGAATAATATTCTTAAATACATAAAATAAATAGGATTATAAAAGAATTATATTAAAATAAAATTATCAAAGTATTTTAAGAATTCAGATTAAGAACCCTAGATCTAGCTTGTCAATCTTGATGTAGAAAGGGAACATCCAAATCTTTTTTCTTGTTCCAGCCGTTATTTGAAATTCTAGACCTGTTTTTAGCTTTCTGATTTCTATGGTACCTCAAACCTTACATCTGAAATTGAACTTCCCTTGACAGTTCTTACACTTTGCTGATGGTACTGCCACTGTTTAATGTTTAATTCAACCAACCTTTATTCACTATATAGTCTGTGAAATGCCCTGTGCTAGGCACTGAGGAAACAAAAAGAAAAATGAAATCTTTCCTGTTGTCAAATGTTCTGCTTGAGGCATTTTTTTTTGTACATAGATAAATGTAAGATAAATATATGCCAAGTAAATATAAGGTAATTTCAGGAGGGGGAAGAGGAAAGTACTCAGGTAAGAGATGGCACTTGGCCTTGGAGGATTCTGAGAGGCAGAGATGAGGAGCTGACCCATTCCAGATGTGGTGGACAGCCTGGACAAAGGCTGAAAGGGGAGAGCTGCAATATGTAGGAGCCCTTGCTAAGCCAGTTTTACTACAATGAAAATGCATGGAAGAGAATAATATGAAAGGAAACCTGGAAAGGCAGGTGGAGGCCTAATAATGGTAGAGGATTTTAAATGAAAAAGGCAGTGTGGTGCAGTGGAAAGAGTTTTGGATTGAGGCAAAGAACCTGGGTTTACATTCTGGCTCTGCCATTAGCTCACCGTGTGAACTTGGACAAGTCACTTAGCCCACGTGAGCCTCAGTTTCCTCATCTGTAAAATGGAGAATTTGGACTAGATAACATTGGATGCTCATCCCAATTCTGTGAGGTGCCAGATTGAGAATTTTGTATTTTATTCTAGAAGTAATAGGGACACACTAAAGATCCTGGAGCTGAGAATTGTGCTTGAGGAAGATTATTTTGAAAGAATAGAGGAAAGAAGGAAGAGACCAGAAGTAAAGAGACCAATCAGGATGATATTCTTTTTATCCTTAAGCCTACAACTTCCTCTCTTCAATTTTCATTCATTGTGCCTGGTTCTGTTCTTTAAGTCTTCTGACAAGTACAATTCCTCTTCTATGGAATAGCCCTTAAATAGTTGATAAATATTCTCAGTTCTTCAATTGATTCTTCTGTCAATGGTACTTAAGGACATTTGCCACCTTGGTCAACATGTTCTAAATGTCCTTCACTCTATCAATTCCCTTTCTTGTTCATCTTCCACATAGCTGCCAAGGTAATATTTCAAATGTACATTTGACCATGCTCTGTAAATTCTAGGGTTTCTCTATTAACTCTGTGATCAAATACAACCATTTTTTTGTCATTTAAAGCCCTTCACAACATAACTTCAGCCTGCCTTTCCAGAGTTATTTCTGATTCCTCTTCAGTACAATGCAGTCCAGCCAAATTGGGCATAGTGTTCATGACATTCCACATAACATTTACCTTCATTAGCCTTTACATACATCCTTTAACTTGGAATGTACTGTTTACTCACCTTTTCTACTTAAAATCCCTATTTTTTTTCAATAATCAGTTTAAATATCTCATATACATGCACATCTCACAGGCCTTTTCTGATCATTACCTTTTCCTTCCCCCCAAATTAACTTGGAGTGAGCTGATAGTTTGAGGGAAGGCATGTAAATTAAGGAGTACTGGGAGAAGCTTCTTGTAGAATCCTTTTCTTCTGCAGCTTGTGGGGAGTCAATCACTAACAGCAGAAGGTCTGAAGTTTGGAAAGCATTTTAGCTGGTTCTTCAATGGGCTCCCAGCCATTGACATGCTACAGAACATATATAGAGAGTTATACTGAAAATGGTATGGCTACTGTCTGGATTACCATGGGGGGGAGGGGGAAAGGAAAGCCGAGAAGCTCATGCATGTTTAAAGAAAATTATTAGTCTAAAGGCCAGACTCTACCATAAATAGCATCATGCTGAGAAGATTCTATTAAAAAAGACTTGTCAAGATGCATGAAAAGAAATATCAATCAAAATAATGATAAAAAACTTTCCCCAAGAAGCAGGTCTGCATATCTGTTGGACAGAGAGGGACAGTCCTAAACCAAATTCCTTTACAACATGATTAAACAGAAATGAAAAGCTGTCATATGGGAAGTACTCTTACCAAAAGTTCATGCTTAGGAAGAAGCAGAAGTATTAAAAGTTATTTGTACAAGAAAGAGAAAGAAAGAAAGCTTGAAAGAAAATGGTTACTAAAGTCTGCTTTGTTGGGGATGGCTTCACTGGAAAATCACCAGTATATGAAAGATTTATTAGACCAACAGGTTTGCATTTAGGAATGCTTATGTAACTCACTCTGAACTTAAAGCTACTTTTTGCCTATCCATATTTGGTATGAAGAAGAATCCTCTTCCTTATTATATACAATTTTGAGTTTATTACCAAAGGAACTGCCATTGAAGTGACTGGAGGTGACCTGGGCTTTGTAACACAAGGAGGCAAAGTTATCTAGGGAAAATATGCAAGGCTTACCAACAATCCAGGATATGATGAATGCATACATGCTGTCTTGCTTGTTTGATTGAAGTTCTATAATTTTGAAAGTTATATAAGATTCTACCATATATCAAAAAACCCACAATAATTACATTGAACAGTCACAAAACCAAACCAAAGACCCAGTTTTACATATTGGTTTTTTTGATTTGAAGATAGCTTGGAAAAGAGATGAGGCACTATTTTCTATTTTATGAGACTTTTTGCCATTTTGGAATGGTAATTTTAAAAGCTTGTAGCTTAAAAAAAACTAAAAAGTGGGACTTCAGCTGAAATATGAAGGAATATTTCAGTCATGCAGGACAGCCAGTGAAAACTCTTGCTTGGAGTCTTAAAATGAAGTGTTTTGTGTGAGGAGCAGTGGGACAACTGGTGTCATTGGATCACAGAGAACATGAAGAAAAGTAAGTTATAGGAAGACTGGAAGAGTGAAGGAGAGAAGGAAACAAGTAACAAAAAGTTTTAAAAATCGAACAGGATTTTATATTTGAACCTGGAATAATAGGGATCCACTGGAGTTTATTGAAAATCAAAGATGACATGGTCATAACTGGATTTTAGGAAAATCACTTTTGGTGGTTGAATGGAAGATAGATTGGAGTGGGGAGAGACTTGAGTGGCACAGACACTTCCCACTTGCCCATCCCCTAACAGGCTTTTACAGTAGTCCAGTCATGAGGTGATTAGGGTCTGTAGCAGGGTTGTGATAATGTCAGAGGAAAGAAGGGGGAACATAAGAATGTTCTGATGGTAGACTAAGAATTGACAATTGAGTGGATTTGGGTAGTAAGAGTTTGAGGAGCAAATATGACACCTAGATTATGAACCTGTGTGGGAGGATAGAGAAGTTTAAAAGAAGAGATTTTGGGGGAGAAATATTAGGAATACAGTTTTGGATGTTTAATTTGAGATGTTTTTTAGAATGCTGGCACAGCAAACTTTTAGAGCTGTGTTCTATCTTCAGAACTTTTGATATAAACTGTCATCTAGTAGGAAGTTGGAGATGCAAGAATGCAGGTTGAAAGAAAGGTTAAGACAAGTAGATCTGAGAATCAGGGGCAGCAGGAACAGCAATGAGGAAATTTATATCTAATTAATCTGATCTTGTTTTAATTTTCTTTGCTTACTAAATTGGTCAATGAAAGCCCCCTTTTCCAGAATTGTTTCTGTAGGTGCTGGATTTAATTAAGAGCCTTGTATCCTTCCTTGTCTTTCTCTGTAGAATATGAATCCACTGGAATCTCCCTCGACTTTCTTCAGTCCTTTGAAATCTGTTCTCCCTATATCTGGGGTATATGTCAGACAATTCCCAGATTTTCTCTCCTTCTTTTGCATGTATTTCAAGACGGAACGGTTATTTCTTCCTCAGAGTTGCTATCATTTGCACCCTAGCAGTCAGCCCTGTAGGTGAAAATTGGGACTAGAACAGCAGTTTTTCCTCATTATAAGCTCTATCTTTAGAAGCATAAAATGATTATGAAGTCAGGAAATTTCTTATTAGCTGCTCTTTTTATATTTGGTCAGTGAATTATAGCAGATGTGTAGGTAATTGAAATGTCCCATGACTTTTATATCATGCTTGTGTTCATGCTTCCTCATTCTGGATTTCCTCCAGCAAGTATATGTTCTTAATATATATAAGTCTATCTTAGTTGACCCTTTTACTTATTTTGTTCTTTTTGACAGTCATAATCCAATCCTAGTTTTTTCCCACCAAATCTCAGTCACATCTATGGGGTCAAGTTTGCTTTTTGTACATTGGGATCTTTAGTTTACTCTGCTTGTTACCTATACTTTGTACACTCAAGAGGAGCCATGGATTGAAGTCACTGACTCCTTTCTTGAATCCTGTTTTGTATCCTATGAATTTGTGGGCCTGTCTGTACATAAATTCTTTCTACATTCTAGGTAGAAAGAATATTTCTATTGTATCTAGTTTGATAGATATTCATAGACAGTTTTCCCTCTCTTTTCCTTTTTAGGTTGAAGTGTTTTTGAATGGACTTACAAGAAAGTCATTCTTACATTTGAAGTTGTGGTCCAGAAATCCAAATCCCACTCTTCCCAGATCTGTAATTTTCTTTTGAAGCCTTTGCTTTTGATTGGTGGCAATGGTGAAGAAGCCACATGTGTACTTAAAATTTTTAGGTTTTTTTTTTTCCTTGAGACTTTGTAATCTTAGTCTTGCTTTTAATATTCTTTCCTGAAATATCATTTGTCCCCATATGACTAAAGTGGATAGTTGTCATCAAATATGACAGGTTTTGGGATGCTTTTCATTAAGAATTGGATGTGCGCCCCAGGAATTATAGCTTATATTTCTTTATCATTACATCAGGTCCACAAATAGCTGTTTCAATACTTCTCATCAGGGAGTCACCAACCACTACCGTTAGTCTTTCTTCCTTTGACTTTTACTGAATCATTGCACATCTGATGCCATTTATGAATCCGTATCATCATTCTTGCAGGACATGCATCTGCTCCTTCTCTTTGAAGGAGCTTTTTCTTACCTTCCAAGTGTTCAGGTATCCTTCTCTTCCCTTTCTCCTCTTTCGAAAACTCTCCTGATACAAAATCACAGGACTTAAAGGGACCTCCAAGCCCAACTACTCTAACCTGTAACTAGACAAAAATTTGCACCTTTTCTTTGAAAATCTTGAGTGAAGTTAAACTATCTCCAGAGATAGCTTTGCCCACTTTACTTGTTAAGAAGTTGTAAATTCCACCATCATTCTTAGGTCTGCCCCCTGGGGTCATGCAGAATTTCTAATCCCTTTTTCATAAAACAGCTCTTGTAATCTTTTTAGATAGTCATCATATATACTCTGCCCCATAACCTCCCAAGTCTTTTCTTCTTCCAACTAAACTCCTTATAAACTTTCCTTTATGAACTTGAGATCCTTACCCATTCTGATCCTGGATGCTCTCCAGCCTTCCCAAAAATCCCACGTCTAGAACTGAATCCAGTATTGCACATATGATCTGACCAGGGCAGTCTTTCCTTCCTCCTCGTATCATATGATGAAATGAAAACTTCTGATCCTAAAATTCCAGACCCTCTATAGTTGATTTCCAGCTTTACTTTTTCAGTTTTACTGCTCCACATTCCGTTATATACTTATATACCTCAGGCAGAGTAAACTAGTTATCTTCCTATTTTAAAAATATGTCCTATATCCATGCTTGTCTCTATAATTTTGTTTCTGCCATTCTCTGTATCTGGCCTGCCTCCTCCCCTCTTGACTTGTTGGCAGCCTATATTAGTTAGTCCTTCAAGGCCTAGCTTAAAAGCCACCTCTTCCATGAAACCTTTCATGATTCTTTCCAACAGAAGTAATTTTCACCTTATCTGAAATCTCATAGTACTTCAGTGTTCATGTATTTCTCACATTTTATATATATTGTTTCATTTGTTTACATGTGTCTTATCCCACTTAACTAATTTTTAAGATTATTCTCCTGGGAATTTTTTTTTTAATCTTTTAATCTCAGTGCCCAGTACTATGGCTTACCCATAATAGATGCTTATTCAGTTTTGTATGAATTGAGTCACAGAATTTGGGAATTGGAAGAGACCTCAATGGACATCTACTGTATGTGAAAGAAACCTCAACTCTGACATACTAAATAAGTAGTTGTCCAGTCTCTGCTTGATCTAAAATTTTTGACCTGAAAAAGAACCTTCAAGATTATCTAGTCTAATCCTCTTAGTCCATAGTAACATAGCTAGGGGCAGAGTTTTTCAACAAACATTCATGTCCCTTCCACCTGTAAATCTATGATCCTTTGTCTTTACTTTTCTTTTTTATCATAATGATTTCCCCAGAATTAAGACTAATGTGTACTGGTAAAATGCAGATTGAAACTGGGACCACAGCTCACAGGTAAAGAAACGTCTTCCAAATTACCTATAAATTGGATGTTGACAAAAACAGCATACCACACAGTAACCTGGCTTGATTTAAGGAAAGCTTTTCAAAAGTGTTTTGGGGTAGGTCTTGAAAGAAATGATGGACATGGATATCTCAGTGGAGGGCACTTCAGAACTTCAAAAGATCTGTGATTTAGTTGGTATGAAGGCAGTATCCCCTCATTTGTAGCAATTTTATAACTTTCTAGATCATCATATAAAGTTTTGTGGCAAATAAACCAACCAAATAAACAAGACTACTTCATATTTCATGATGATGAACTTTCTGGAGAAGAGCCTCTGTAAATTAGGGTAAGTAGACAAGACACAATCTGTCTTGAGGCCCATATTTGTTTCTTTTAAAAGTTTTTGTTGCTGCCGTTTGTTTACACTGTTGTGATTTCTTGCTTTGTACTTCTCCATTGAGCTCTCCCTGCTAACTAAAAGAAAACAGTTAAAAAAAGAACCCAATCCCCACAGCCATTGCACCTGATAGTATTGGCAGCATTCCTCACCCTTAGTCATCCATCTTTCTCTCTAAAGAGAGCAGGAGATATATTTCATCATCTGTTCTGTAACAAGATAGGTCCTTTTAATTAGAGGTTGGCTGCCTTTCAGTGTTTCTGTTGAAGTTATTACAAACATTGTGTACATTGTTCTCCTGGTTCTGCCTGCTTTACTCTGTCAGAGTATACAAGTCTTTGATACATCTCTAAATTCTTCATATTTGTTGTTTTTGTGATACAAATGCATATACTGGAATGTCGCAAATTTTTTGGTCATTTTCCAAATGGTAGGGACTTCAGTGGCCATCTAATCATACATGATGTAATGTATCTAACAAGCAGCTGTGTAGCTTCTGTTTCAAGGCTTCTCTAGGCAGCCATTCCACTTTGGAGTGGTTGGAATTATAGGAAGTTTTTCCTGACTCTGAGGGTAAATGTTCCTCTTTGCAACTTCCTGATCTGCCCTGTGGGCAAAAATAGCAAGTCTAATTCCTCTTCTAGGTTCTTACAAACAGTTATCATGTGGCCAGTGAGTCTTCTCATCCAAAGGCTAAACATCCCCAGTACTTTAGCTGATTTTCAAATGTCATAGATTAGGTCCTTGACTGTCTTGGTTGACAAGGTGCTTTGGATATACACTTTGTTTACAGCTTTTGGGGGGGGAGGGGGCTGCCACAAAAAAAATATTCTGTGACCATTCTGGCATATGTTTATCAGTTCTGTCTTTCCTTCTTTGATCTATTTGAGATCTGTGTTCGATAGGAGAATGATTACATCAAATGGTTTAGTGACTTTTCTTTAGTAATTTCAAATTATTTTCTACATTGCTTAAACCAATTCATAGTACCAACTGGGTATAACATTTCAAGTCTTGTGTTTGATCTTTCCATCTCTGTGGAATCTTCCAGAACTTGAGCTTTATTTTTTTTTTTTAATTAAAGCCTTTTAATTTTAAAAAGATATGCATGGATAGTTTTTCAACATTAACCCTCGTAAAACCTTGTGTTCAGATTTCTTCCCTCTATTCCCTCCACCCCCTCACCTAAATAGCAAGTGATCCAATATATGTTAAAGATGATAAAGATATATGTTAAATTCAATATATGCATACATATTTATCTTGCTGCATAAGAAAAATCAAATCAAAAAGGGAAAAAAATGAGAAAAAACAGAATGCAAGCAAACAACAAAAAGAGTGAAAATGCTATGTTGTGATCCACCCTCAGTTCCTACAGACCTCTCTCTGGTTGTAGATGGCTTTCTCTATCACAAGATCATTGGAACTGACCCACATCCATCAGAATTGATGGTCATATAATCTTGTTGTTGCCATGTGCAATGATCTCTCATTCAGCATCAGTTCACCTAAGTCTTTCCAGACCTCTCTGAAATCATCCTGCTGATTGTTTCTTATAGAATAATAATATTCCATGACATTCATATACCATAACTTATTCAGCCATTCTCCAACTGATAGGCATCCACTCAGTTTCCAGTTTCTTGCCACTACAAAAAGGGCTGCCGCAAACATTTTTGCACATGTGGGTCCCTTTCCCTTTTGATGATCTCTTTGGGATACAGAGCTTGAGCTTTATTGGCATGTACTCCATGACATCTCTGCGCCCACACGAGACATCCAACATAAGACTTCTGTGGAGTCTTATATATAGGTCGAATGGCAAATTCGTTTAGAAGAGGATATAATGTGGAATGGTGGTGTTAGATCTAATAGCCTAAGCCATTAATATGCATCTTTTGGAAGTTTCCAAACAGTAGTTCCCACATTAATGAAATTATAGGACATTTGATTTTTGAAGCTATTCTAGGGATCCAGTCTTCTTGCTTTCTTTCAACAGCCCTCAAAGCAAATACCAAGAGGTAATGAACATTGTTAATGCCTAGAGTTCAAATGACAGAACACAGCTTTAAAAGTTTGCTATAGCAGTGTTCAAAAAGACCACAAGATGGAGATACAAATCCATGAAAGAAGACTTTTTTGTTAAAAAGAAATTCGATCCTCTATTAATCCAGAATTGGAATTTTTTTTCCCCTATTACTAATGATGAAAATAGAATTTCTTTTTTTTTTTTTTTTTTTTTTTTTTTGGAAAATAGAATTTCAAGAGTACCTTTGCTTTCACACAAGAAGTAGTAATGAATGTACTTTAAAGAAATAACTAATTCTGACAACATTTGCCATCTTTGAAATCTAAAAATTTTTTTCTCCCTTCAAAATAAAAATAGCATTCATCTAAAAATTAAGTCTTTGCTGTGGTCTTCATTACTCTTGTCTTGTCTTCTGTGTCTTTTCAAACAACTTTTAGGTGTCCACTATGAATAAGACTTTGTGCTAGACATTTGGGATATTAAGCAAATCAGTTCCTGGATTTTATATAAGTAAACTGGACCCAATTTCCTTTTCCCTTTCCTCAAAGATTGGCCATTACTGAATTCTAACTTCCAATTCACATTTGTATTTTGAGTATTTAGTGCAATATATTGAGTTTAAACAGTGCAATACAACAGACCAGAAAGTTAATTTGATCTCAGACTGTATAGTATAAAGAAGGAATGAAGTTGATAGCTCTACTTACTGGACATGGTCAGACTTAGTCAATAAATATTTATTAAGTGCCTGCTGCTAAGCACTGGGGATATACAGAAAGGCAAAAGACAACTACTTTCAAAGAACTCATAGTATAGTAGGGAAGATGATATGTAAACAACTATGTGCAGACAAGCTATATACAGAATAAATTGGAAATAATAAAAGGGAGACACTAGAATCAAGGGAGAATCAGAAAAGGCTTCTTGCATGTAGAAAGTAAGATTTTAATTGGAACTAGAAAAAAGCCAGAGAATCCAGGAAGTGGAGATGAGGAAGGAGAACATCCAGACGTGGGGGAAAGGCAATGAAAATGCCTGGGGTAGGGACGTGGAATGTCTTGTTTAAAAAATAAGGAGGCTATGGAAAGACGTTTACATGAACTGATATTCAGTAAAGTGAGCAGAACCAGGAGAACATTGTACACAGTAAAAGGAAGATTATGTGATGATCAACTATCATAGATTTAGCTCTTCTCAGCAATACAGTGATCCAAGACAATTCCAATAGATTTTGAATAGAAAATGCTATCCACATCCAGAGAAAGAACTATGGAGATTGAATGTGGATTGAAGCACACTATTTTTACCTTTTATTTTCTGACGATTTTCCCCTTTTGTTCTGATTTTTCTTTCTCAACATGACTCATATGGAAATATTTTAAAAAATTGATTGTAATGTATAACCTATATCAGTTTGTAAGCTATCTTGGGGGAGGGGAAAGGAAGGGAAGAAGGGAGAAAAAAATTGGAATTCAAATCTTACAAAAATAAATGTCGAAAGCCATTTTTACTTATAATTAGAAAAATAACATACCATTCAAATAAAAATAATTTTTAAAAGAATAAGGTCAATGTTATTCGATCAAAGAGTATTAGAGTTGGTTTGGGGGTATAGAGTAAGGTATAAGATGGGTAAGGTAGGAGGTAACTAGGTTAGGAAGGCTTTCAGTGTCAAACAGAGGATTTTATATTTGATCCTGCAGGTAGTAGGAAACCTCTAGTTGAGCAGCTGGCATAGGAACTTGCACTTTAGGAAGATCAATTTGAATGCTCAGTGGAGTAATGGATAGGAGTGTAGAGATGTTTGTGGCAGATGGTGAGGTGGTGGTACCAGTGTCAGAGAAGAGAAAGGACATGAATGGGATGTTAGGGAGGTAACATTGACAGGCCTTGGCAACAGATTGAATGTGGGTAGTGAGGGAGAATGAGGAGTCCAGGATGACACTAGGTTGCAAGGGTACCCTCAACAATAACAGAGAAAGGGCAGCTAGACGGCACAGAGTGGATAGAGCATCAGCCATGAGATCAAGTGGTCCGAGTTCAAATCCAGCCTTAGACACTTAACATGTACTAGCTGTGTGGCCCTGGACAACACATTAACCCCCAATTGCCTTGACCTCTCCAAAAAAACTCCCCAAAATAAAAAAAAATCTCTCCAATAACAGGGAATCTGGAAGGGAGATTTTTTTTGGGGGGGGG
>JAJPUD010021044.1:0-23694 GCA_023553655.1 Myrmecobius fasciatus | reverse complement strand
TATATATCAACTAATGAGAAAATCCATGAGTCAGAAGAGAAAAAAAAGTTTTTTGAATTTCAAGATGGAAATCTATAGTGATAGAATAAAAAGCAATATTATCAATGAAGAATATGATAAACACTTATACAAACAGAAAAAAAAAGTATCTATCCTGGCATAGAGATAGGCCATAACAATAAGGCAGGATGTTAGTCAGAAACATAAAGGAGCACTGTTAAAAGTAGAACAGCTAATCTTTATTCACATCAATAAATTACACTCTTCCAAAAGAGAACTTCTCTTAATTTGAACCAACAAAGAGAAACTGTTGGTAGGTGTAGAAATTATGCAGACTTGGGAAGGAAACAGACCACTGTATCTTAGAATTTGTATTAGGGAAAAAAAGGAAGGTTAGAGTTATTCTGATAAATATCTTAGATTTTAGGAGAGCAGATTTCAGAATTCAGAGAAAGAATATATAACATCATTTTGCTCAAAATTCTCTAGGGAACTTAGCCCTGGAGGGAAGGAAAGTTTTCTATCTTAGAATAAAAATTTTAACACACACACACACACACACACACACACACACACACAGACACACACACACCCATACACATACACCAACTCCTTGAAGGAGGAAAAAAAGGGTTAATTTCTTACAAAACCAATGCAAGTGAATAGGGAACTTACTGACCAATTTAAATTTTAAAGAGGTAAATACAGATATGTAAAAGATGAAAGCTAAAGCAGGAAATGGAAGATGAACACAAAGCTGCAGCATGCTCTTTAAAAAGAGGATCTGGAATGTCAAAGTTCCTAAAGTTTCTGGGGAGGAAACAGAAGGGCATATAAAAGGACCTTTTCTTAAAAAGAAATATTCAGGGAAGAAGGAACTTCAAACTAAATGTTTTTGGGATCAATAGAATTATAATGGCAAAAAAGCATGTTTGATGTCTTTTACTTTGCTTTTCTTTGCTAAAAAATGAATGTTCTTTCGACTTAAAATGTGATTTCTGAAAAATTGTGAAGACCACACAGGTCTGGAAAATGGAAAATGTTCAAGTTTTCTAAAAGGCAGGACTTCCACTAACTAGAAGCCAGTAACTGAATTGAACTCCTCACAATATTCTAGAAAGACTACCCTTCTCTCTTTTTGATGGCAGCTAGATTATCAGTTCAGGGGAATCTGCAGGTCATTATTTAACCTAGATTTTACAAAGCATTTAATGAAGTGCTTCATGGTATTCTTGTAGAAAAGGGAAAAAGATATAATCTAGATGATTATGTTTAATTAGAGCTGGTGGAATTAATGGCTGAACCCAAAAAAACAGTCATAGCACCATACAAATTATATTAGAAGAATTGTTATTCATATACACTGTTTAAAAAAAATCAAATGAAAAAGTAATATAAAATGAAGTTTACAAGGTTACACAGGCTACCAAGGGGCTAAATCTTGAACAAATCCAGATCCTTTGATTCCAGATTCAGTATTTTTTCACTTTCTTTACCTCTGCCATGTCAACCAGAAAGGAGCTCTCTAATTAAAAGAAATAAATATCCACACTTGGCTCAACCTCTTTACAATTATTATCTATTATTTGAATGATTTTATAGATGAGAGGTTGATATAATTTCCAGTCCAAACACATCTAGGAAGGATAGTTAACAAGAAAGATGAGATAATTAAGATGCACAAAGAACTTGACCATCTGAAATATTTGGCTTAAAGTAATAAGATGAAATCTAAAGGAGATGAAATGTGAAATCATCATTAGTAAAAAATGGGAGGAATTTTGACATTCAGGAGTTTACCTGAAAAAAACATCTGGCTGTTTTAGTGAATAGGCAGCTCAATAGGAGTTAATGTGAAAAAACAATAAAAATAAAAAAAAAATCTTATACTTGACAGTATTGTCAAGACACAAGGTACATGAATAGGTTAGAGTTGTTCTAAACAATAAACCAGTGACTTGGAACTGGACCTAGTAAAACTATTTCTAGAAATATTAAAAAGTATAAATGGCTGTCTTGGCTAACTAGGCTACTCATTCCCCATTGCATATCTTCCCACTGAAGGCCTTCAAAGAAAGACTATATGACAATTCATCAGGTGAGAGAGTAGAGCTTCTCCTTATCCAAATATGGATTGGAAAGTTTGGACTTTAATCAAAAGTATTCCAAAAAACTTCTAAATTTTAGAGATGATGATAATGTAAAAAATGAAACTCAAAAAACAAATAGATGGCACAAATGCTGCTGTAATATTCTTCAATTTATAAAGTAGACAGAGGGGCAACTAGTTGGTGCAGTGGATAGAGTACTAGTTCTGAAGTAAGGAGGATCTGAGTTCAAATTTGACCTCAGACACTTAGCACTTCCTAGCTGTGTGAGCCTGGGCAAGTCACTTAACCCCAATTGCCTCAGCAAAAGGGAAAAAAAAGTAGCCAGAAAAAAAAAAAATCTCCAGTTTATTGGACAGAAACTCTATAGAATATTTGCAAAAAACATATAGGAATGAATGACATAGAATCAGAGGAGTAGAAGAAATAACTACACAATGGAATTATATAATGATGATGATAATGACAATCGTTATAGTAGCTAGGATTTACATAGAACATTAAGGTTTGGAAAATGTGATATATATATATATATATATATGTGTGTGTGTGTATATATATATATAATTTAATCTACACAATTACTGTGTGAAGTAGCTGCTATTATTGCCTCCCATTTTATAGATGAGATAAACTAAGCCTGAAGCAGGTTAACTGATTTACTCAGGGTCACACAGATACTAAGGACCTAATGCAGGATTAGAACTCAAGTCTTTCTGATTTCATAGCAAATAATTTATGTACTGTACAGAATATCTACCTCATGATATCTCCCACAAATCATCAAAATAAGAATACATAAGCTTCAAATAATAAGTAATACATTAATCATTTCCAATATCCTATAATTCAGCCATGCCTAAAATTTCATGCTGAGTACTCAGGTCAGCACATTCTTTACAATTTGAATAAAATATATATCTTTTCAAAATTTCTTTTTGTACAAATTTGATATTGAATTGGTGAGGTAAAAAGATTGTCTATATGTTTTCATCTTTAAATTACTAATAAAGATTTTTGCTGCAAATTTTCCTGATCAACCCAATTCAATTAACCAACTAATTAATTAACTTAATCTTTAAATGAAGGTGAATGATAATAATAATATGTTACAATAAATCATCTTGTCCTTTGTATTCCTATTACAGTCCTAAATCTACTAGGTAGGCTCAGGATCACTTTAATATTTTTCTAAAATTTTATTAATAAAGGTATTCACTATTGGTATAAGAATAACTTGATTTGAAGGAACTCAGCTAGTTGGAGCAGTGAATATAAGCACTGGTTCTGGAATTAGGAAGACCTGAGTACAAATCTGGGCTCAGGCACTTGACACTTGCTATGGCTTGATTCAGGCTCAGTCAATGAAAAATAAATCATCCTTCCAGGATCCTGAAGATAATATTCTATGAAACTAGATTAGTTGCTTCGAAAAGTCCACTATTATCCTTGCCAAGTTAAAAGTGTACTTAATTTGGTTGAATGTGGCTATATCTTGTAGTAAAAATAATAATAATAATAATTTGTCTAGCAGAACATTTAGGTTCAGATCCCATGTCCCAAATCCATAGCTGTATGACTAGCCAAAAGTCCTTTAATCTCTTAGATACTCAGTTTCCTCATCTGTAAAATAGATATTAAACTTTATCTATGAAAAACATTGACTCTTCAGATCTTCACAGAATGCTGAGCTTCCTACATAACTCTACTCAGGTATTGCCTATTTTGGTGAATTCACACCATTCTCTGAGTAATTCCTCAATTTATCATTTTTTTCTTTTTTTAAATATGTAATTACAGGTGGATGACACAGTGGACAGAGTACCAGGCCTGAAATCAGGAGGACCTGAGTTCAAATCTGGTCTCAGACACTTAACACTTCCTAGCTGTGTGACCCTGAGCAAGTCATTTAACCCCAATTGCCTCAGGAAAAAAAAAAGATAATTTACTATTTCTTAAAAAGAAATAGAATAGAAAAAGGAAAGAAAGACAAAAAGGAAAATAAAGCAAAACAAAACAGAACAAAATATTGTCATGTGCCCAGCAGAATATCAGGGAGGATTCAAAATATATAACAACAAATTTCCAATTCAAGAAAGGATATATAATAGTAGAAGAAATTATATCCAGGATTTTTCATCTTTTCTTTGCTTCCTTGTAGATTGTTCTTTTGTTTTCTGCTGAGCACTTTTAAGATTTTATGCTTTTTCCCCCTATCATCCCTCCTACTCCCCCAAGTAGGCTATAATTAAGCACAGATATATTTAATAGATATATACATACACATATGTACACACAGACAGGTAGACACACACATATACACATTACATACACACATATTATTCATACCCATCCACAGACACATGCACATATGTACATACACAACTACAAAGAGCAATATAGTTATATATCTATATATACTCACACACAAACATATATTTATTTATACATATATATATGAATATATATATATACATACATGTATACATATTTATACATATATATATATACATATATATATTATTCCTACTTTAATTCTACTCCTTAACTTGCCTTGCTATTTAACCTCACCCCATCCATGGATCTCTCCTTTGTTTTCTTCTCCCATCCTTTGCATGCCTCTCCATCCATTTCCCCTTCTTTATTTCTTTATAGATTTTGGAGAGTGGTATACCCTTCATAGTATACATGTAATTTATAAACTTTATAGCCCATTCCAGATATGAGTAGGTTTTCAGAATTATGAGTCCTCTTCCCCCCGATAATGCTTCTGTGTCTCTTCTTTCTCTGTACCTCATTTGTATAACATAATTACTATTTTTACTTTAACTCTGCCCCAATATTTCTTTTGAGCTATCCTATTGCTGATGTCAGTCTTAAATGTATGGTATACATTTCCACATAAAAAACATAAACAATTTTTCCATATCCAAATTTTTTGTGTTTTTATGAATTCTCTCTGGCCAAGGAGCTATTTGACATTACTCTTTGGAAAAGAAGAAACTTTTTTTTTTTTTTACTTCAGTGTCATGCTCTAAAAATGAACCCTGGTCTTCCCTGTTCCCATAGTTGGGTTTTTTCTTCTCTGCCACTTTTTTTTTTTTTTTTTTTTTGATTAGAAGTAGTAGTGAAGTTATCGTGGAGTGGGAAGATGGGATGGTACCTCTAGCTTCACTTCATCTCTCTCTTCTAAAGCAAGAGCTCCCTTCACCTGCAAGTGTCCACAGTCAGCAATGTCCCTGTGGCTTCTGCACTCACCAGATGTGCTGGTTCCTTCTTGCCCACAGCCATGTCCCTGCAGTACAGCATTCCTAATATATCAAGGTTCACTCAGTCTTCCCAGACTCAGACCACTGACTACACACACAGTCCAGGAGACCAAAGTTTCTGTGGTTCATACTGAGGCTCAAATCAAACCCAGCTAAGTGAGTATTTATTTAAAACCTTCTATGTTGAATATCAGAAGAATGTTAGCTCTATGGGAATAATTTTCATTTTTCTTATTAATATATTACCTAGCATTGTGGTTTCTGTATAAAGAATAGCTAATTAATGCTTGTGGAATTAAATTATCTATATCACAGTATTTGGGGTAAATAAAATGAAAAAAAAATGTAATCCAACACAGCAAAATTTAATACATTAAAAAAATAAGTGTAGACATTAACATGAGATACTTGTCCAAATAAAAATTTGTAATACTGATTTTGGTACTATCTGTCTATGGTTAGGACCAATAAACTCATAAGCCAATTAAGCAGCAAATAAAAATAGGGAAATAGTAATTTAATCATGAGACTACACAATGATTAAAAAAAAGGTCTTACTACAAAATGTGAGAATTTAAGGTGAAAGAAAAATAGCAAAACATCTACCAGGTGTAAGCACAAAAATACTTTAAAATTAAAATATATATTTCATTAAAGAAAGATGAAGAAACTGAAAATTTGCAAAGCCTTGTTTCATAAATCTGTTAACCTTTTAAACACATCTTCAACACCTTTTCTAATTGTATTTTGCATCCTACTTTACTGAGAAACCTTACAATAAAAACTCAATCTTGCTTTTCTCTGGTTATCTCTTCCATACATTCCAAAAGATGTCTCAACATATACCAAAGACTATTCCCTGAAGCATGTCCAATTTTAATGTATAAAAAGTTTGAGACATAGTTTTTGGATAACTAATCATTTTATTAATTATGCAAGCAGTAAATTAATAAAAGGGATGAATGCTAACTTGCTCAAATGTCAAAGACCCCTCTTGGAACTCAAATGCCAAAGACCCCTCATGGAACTCATTCAATATTTGTATGCCCTTGGAAGAGTGGGTGGGACTCAACATTGATTGCTTAACAATCAATGAATATTATAATGAGAGGTGGGCTTATTCTAAAAAGGAGCTTGGGACATGAATGATTACTATCTTGTACCAAAAAAAAAAAAAAATCTCTAATCTAATACATCTACTTAGAGCAAACAAGACATAAAGGGGGACCACCTTTACTCAGATAGGACTAAGTGGAACACAATAAACCAGAATTCTTTTTATATTAAGTTCTTTGTAAGGTTTTCAAAGAATGAACAACCTTCAGGTTTTGGGGAAAAAATAAACAACCCTGGTCCTAATTCAAACCACTCCCTTATGATACCATTAACCATTTCAATCATTTTCATAATCTAAGTTCCCCTCCCTGACACTTCTATTGTTAGCCTCAATATAGAAATCCTTGGCATATAGAAGGGAATTAATCAACTTATTTCCTCCCTATTTTCTATCGGAATTCAATCCCTTAAAGGTAATCCCGGCTTTACTTTTGTATTTGTATCTCCTGTGTCACATAACAAGAATTTATTCATTCGATTCATGCTGTTCATTCATTTATGTATGCCCTCATTCTTTATAATTCAAAACCTCTCTATGCCTTCTCTTCTCTTTCTACTCTTCCCTTTAGTCCAGGGTGTGTGTGTGTGTGTGTGTGTGTGTGTGTGTGTGTGTGTGTGTATGTGTAATGGATACTATTGTCATTCTAGTAAAGTCTTTTGACTCCTTAGAATAATATTTTTAAATGCATAAAACAAAATGTACAAGATTATAAAGAAAATTAATTATATTAATATATTTTTTTCATGTAATAATTCATGAACCTCTCTCCCCAAAGTCTCTCTGAGGATCCTTTCAGAGCTAAGAACCTTTGTCTCAGAGGATGAAGTATCCCTGATTCTAGTCAGTCACTACATTACAACCCTTCCAACTCTTCTGCATTTGTTGCTTCTATTTCCTCACTGTTTATTCATTCCTTACCCCCTTCAATTTGACTTGGTTTTAATGGAGTCTTTGATAGGTCCATTCACATAATAAACATTTAAAATGTTTATTTAATTGAGTTGAATTGGTTACATACCTAATTTATTGATACTTTTGTATCTATGTCTTTTTTAATATTGCTGGTTCTCCTTTTTTCTAACCACCATTCGATTTCCTTTACTGTTTCTTCTTTTTCCCCCTCTTTTAACTACTAAGTATAAAAATCCCTAAGCCCTCTCTATTCCATTCAATTAAACAAACATTGATTTGAAATATGTGTTCATTTGCAAAATCTTATAGAGGAATATAGTGAAAGGTTACAATCTTATTAAGCACAGAGATGAGAGAGGAAAATTTGATGAAAGGTTCAACTAATCTATGTCATCCCAAAGGAAATTATGGATAAAAATAGAAATAGTACAATAGGAAAAAAAAGTGAAAAAATCTCAAAGATTTTAAGAACAAACTCTTTTCACAAGGAAAATAGAGCCACTATTCTAATATCACCTTCTTAGATCTCTTTATAGAGATGGCACTAAACACAGGGAAAGCAACTGAATATGATTAAGTATATACCAACAGAAAAATCTATGCTAAAATTGACACAAATATGAGGGTGCTGAAGGATCACTTCATAAAATAATGGGAAGTAGGGGAAAGTTGTATAATCTTACACATTGTTAATGCCAAAAGAAAAGAAAAAGAAAAAAGAAAAGCCAACTTGTAGAATATTGATAACTACTATGGCTTTTGAACATTTGAAACTTTTCCTAAATCATTTTAATTCTTTTGTCATTTCTATGTCTTATTTCTATTATTTCCTACTTATTGTGTATTTAGCTTATTCGTGATATTTATTTACATCTTGTCTCTCTCATTATATTGTGAGTTCTTAAAGGGCAAGGACTGTCATTTGTTTTTCTCTGTATCCCCAGCACTTATCGCATGTAGAATATTATAAACATCTCCTTGTTGGTCTCCCTATTTCCATAGTCTCTTTATCCATTTCTGACACAGCTAACAAAATAATCTTCCTAATTGACATGGTGGCACAATGTCATCCTTCTGCTCAAAAACCTGTAGTTATTCAGTTTATTCAGAGTATCAGAACCAAAGATTCACTTGACTAATTTATACCTGAACAAAAAGTATTTTTACAACTTTGCTGACAGGTGGTCACCCACTTTGAAATGCTGATCAATTACCTCTAATTTAACAATTCTAAAGATGAAGCATATTATCAACCTCTTCAAAGAGAGGTGATGGACACATGATGGAGAACAAAATATACATTTTTGAACACTGTTAACATTTATTCTTATTGACAATGTATATTTGTTACAAGTTTTCCTTTTTTTTTCAAAAGGAATAGATGGAAGGCAGATAAAATCAATGCTAGTTAATTAAAAACCAACCTAATTAATTAATTAATGAGGTGGTCAAGTAGATTTTGCTTGAAGACTATTACTGAAGGACAAACCTGCTACCTTCCGAGGGAATTTATTTTACTTTGGGATTACTCTAATTCTTAATAAATTATTTTTTACATTAATACTATTTACTTTGTTGAAATTTCTAACTAATACTACATTGGTATTCAAGGATTTCAAACACATCTCTAAAACTGATGTGGATGATGAGGCCATCAAGGTTATGTTAAGCACCAAAGACTGGGTTCATGTGAAGAATTCCCAATGGCCATTCTCTTTGACAAAGGTAGATTTATTTAGAGGAATAAATTACAAACAAAATGAAGGGATACATAGACAACAGGAATGGTAAATATAAAATATTGTTGGAGAGCATATGAAAGACAAGTTCTTCAGTAGAAAAGAGAGCACATGAGGTTGGGGCATGCCCTTAGCTGATAAGAGAAATACTGAAAGGGACAAACTCTAAAAGAATTAGCTGAAAGGAGGAGAAATGGGGTTGGGAAGCATAGTGGAGTAAGGAGAGATACCATGTGGCATGGGGGAGGGTAATGAGAAGGACTCCATGAGACAGAGTGCTGTGGCAGACTGACCCAAAGGAGGGCAGCAGCCATGGGATAGCCCATGAATAGATTTTATAGAGAAAATTTAACTTCAGGGATGACTGAGATTTCTGACAGGGCATGGCAAGGTGAGGCTGCTTGAGATCTTTACAGAAGGTGGGTCTCAGGGGGTTGACATAACTTGGATTTTGGACTAGAATTTCCCCAGAGGGTGGGAACATGGACTAAACTGATCTATATCAGTGCCTTCTCCCTGCTTGCCTCAGGAATCATTTCTCTGTCCAAACCACCATTCAAGATCTCATCAAAACTACTGTTTACTATATTTTAATTTATTGTTACTATATTTTATATATTTACTATATTTTAGCTAAACTGCATTATTTTTTTTAAATTTCCAATTAAATCCTCTATCTTCTGGCTACATACCTTTGCACATATCTCTCATACATAAATTATATTAATGATAACATTAAAAATAATGACAAATCAAATTAATAGCTTAGTTTTTGCAAACACTTTGCAAATTATGATTGTTTCCATCTTTCAAAATCAGAGACTTGCCTCTTCCTTGAACTTTTGATTGATCCTTCCAGTGATATGTCATCCCTTCTTCCTTGAATCTCTAAAGAAATTCCATTTAACATCTTTAATTATTTATAGTATGCATTTTATGTAGCCTGGGCATTTGGGGGCAAAACCATATTAATTAATACAGAAGCTCTCTCTCGAGGGACTTTGGGAGCTTGTCTATATTGCCCAACATGAAGGTCTCTTCATCTTCCCATGTGAATGGAAGTACCCTCCTCTGATTGGCTACATGAGTCTTTAAACTTGCAAAAACAGTTGTTTGCTCATTTTTTGTTGTGCTTTTCTTGCCTTTCTTTTGCACCATTTTTGGTTACTCTTTTATGCAGTGTTCAAAGGGTAGAAATCCCAGTTCCTCAGTAGCACAGGCAGCATGAATTTAATTGTAGAAGAAATAGACTTGCCTTCCCCTGTTCTCTTTCTTTTATTTCCCACTCAGAAAAATGGATCTGAGGTTGGTTGGTTGTTTCTATTCTACATTGTTTATGTGCAGATTCAAGTGAAGGAAGTAAACTCCTGGGACTAGGAGTTCAAGATATGGTGCCAGGATTCTATTGGGAAGGTGTAGCCAACAAGCCTAGAA
This sequence comes from Myrmecobius fasciatus, assembly GCA_023553655.1. Classification (NCBI taxonomy): domain Eukaryota; kingdom Metazoa; phylum Chordata; class Mammalia; order Dasyuromorphia; family Myrmecobiidae; genus Myrmecobius; species Myrmecobius fasciatus. The sequence goes on along the minus strand of JAJPUD010021044.1, from coordinate 13,115 downwards.
GCCCAGAGAAGCCAAGATGCCCATCAATCAAGTCCCAAGCAACTTTTAAATTTGGAACTGGGACCATGTTCTATGGAAACTGAGCTAAACTATAAATCTAGTTCCCTTTTCTTCCCCAGAGATTTAAATGGCATATATGGAGAAGAGGATTATACCACCTATGTTTCTTGAGAAGTGATTATTTGTGATTTTATCTTCTGAAACAAACACACAATTGTAAAAGCTAATGTGACCATACTTGGTTTAATGATACTGGGGTTCAGGGGACAATACATTATACTTGGGTGAAAAAATTCATTTGGATTTGAGTCATTTACAGAGAGATATCCCCTCTTCCCCTACCCCCCATCTATATTCAGGGTATTGGAGAACCCTGGTTGGGAGAGTTGATGTGTAACATAGCTGGCATTTAGGGAATGGAACTATAGCAGTCTTTGTTGTATATTCATCTGTTTTCACATTTTCTCATTTTATCAGTATTTATTGTTAGATAGTAACCTTAAGGGAAGGAATTATTTTCTTTTTCGTCTTCATTTCCATTAGCCTTGTGCTTTAAAAAAAAAAGCTGTTGAATTTTCTAGTTAATTTTAAAATCTCAGTGTTAATCAAAGGAGTTACCAAAGGGACTTGATGAACCAACAAAATAGTGAGTCTTTGTTTAGGTTTTAAATTTTGGTCTTCCTATAGAGAACAAGAACACATTACTTGATTGTCTATCAGCAAAGTCAGGATGTGATCCTAGTGCTGGTAAGGCACTATTAATGAGGAACTAATGTGGCTTTATTGAAGAAGAGAAGCATATGAGCAATTCTCCCAGAGATAACAGCTTCTCTGCAGAAGACTGGTAGCAGTCAGCACAGTGTTACAGTGTGGATACTTCCTAAAGAACTACTGGGGGGGGGGCAGCTAGGTGGCATAATGGTTAGAGCACCAGCCCTGAAGTCAGGAGGACCTGAGTTCAAATCTGGTCTCAGACACTTCCTAGCTGTGTGACCCTGGGCAAGTCACTTAACCCCAATTGCCTCAGCAAAAAAAAAAAAGAACTACTGGGAAAGCATACATAAGTTAAGCTTAATGGCAGTTTGGCTCTCAGACGTTTTTGATCTGGCTCCTGCAATATCCTTGACATAGAGACCTAGACATGAATTTGAGTATTATCTCCCCAAAACAGACTGAGTCTTTGCAAGCTCAGAATTTGGGGCTTTAGAACTTTGTCATTTCAAAGGAAACAAGCTAAAGAATTAGGAATCATTTAACCTAATTCACCCAGACATTCTTTGATAAGTTTAATATCTAAGAAACTTTACAACACACAATGTATTCCACATAGCAGACACTTAAATATAAATTTAGTGAATTTAACATGAAAAAATACCCTTTATGAATAAGATGTCCTTATTTGATGCTAGCATTCAATTATATTAACTGAAATAATTCTAAAACTTAAATTTTTGAAACTTTGTATGTCTTAACTTGAACCCAAGGAATTTATCTCATCTCTAAATGTTTAGGAACAAAAAATACTCTTGGGTGATAATTAGTACCTACTTATGATATTTAATGCTTATGTCTTTCAGGCATACTTGCTATACAATATTGTGGTTTTGAAAAGTATGTTGATGAATTAACAAAAACAAAGCACTTCTAAAGTGAAAGGATTGTGGTTTATTAGCAGTTGATTCAAAGTTCTTAGGTTTGAATTCTGGCTCTACTACCCAGTGCCCTTAGACAAGTGACTTCTCCTCTCTGAGCTGCAGTTTCTTTACCAGTAAAATAAGAAGGCTAGACATCTCTGATGTCCTTTACATGATGAATGATGAAAATCTAGAAAGCTTCTTCCTAAGAATATTTTCATTAACACATATGCTTTATCCTTCGTAATATGTACCCATAAAATAAATTTTATTTTACTTTTTTTTTTTTTTAACTTTGGCTTTAGAACTAGGACACCTTGCAAAGATTTGCAACTGGCTGTTTCCCTAGCTTAATGAATATTCATCACCCTTGGCAAAGAAAAGGGAGCTGGGGAAATCTTCAGTTCTTTTAATATGTAACAACATTTGGCCCACCCCTAAAGATAGCTCTTTGTTTTTGCATGTCACAGTACACTGATGGAAATTAATGAAAAGAAACTCCCTTGAGAAGGGGAGAGAAAGAGAAGTTAATAGGGGATAAATTGATGAGTCTTCAAGCAGTGTTTTATAAGGTTTAACCTCCAAAAAATCTAAGGGGTTCCACATAAATTCCTCCTGTTATGCCGTGTTGGCTTTCAATAATTATTGCATTGACATTAATGCAACATCTTAACTAAAATGGCTTTAGGGAACTTTCAAGTGAACTAAAGTAAACTTTGTGGAGGAAAAACTTTCAAAAATAGTTTAAAGAAAACACTATTATCTTGTTAATGACTGGTAGATTTATATTATTCATTGCTAGTAATTTCAACTCTTAATGAAATTATATTGCTTATTTAAAAAAGACTCACAAGTAAATTTCAACAAAAGATAAGGAGTTGAGAAATCATTTAAAAAAAATTGTCCCAGAACCCTTTGCATTCATCTTCAGTCTCTTAAAAGATTTATAATGAATAATTCTTGAGGGGGGAGGGGAAGAGAGTCTGGAGGGGAGGAAGAGTAAGAGGTTATGTGAGTTCATGGATGGTACTGCTAAAGAAAGTCATGAATCAGAAGAAAACATTAAAAAGTTTCTCTCTCTCTCTCTTTGTTTTTAATAATGTAAAATTCTACACAATCTTGTTAAAAGCAAAGCAGTTCAGAAAAAGAAATACTCTGTTTTATATATCTTTCCATGATTCCATTTTGGTTTTATATTACTTTTCTGCCTATCAAATTATCATTTAATTTTATCGAAAACTCATTGAATGTTATAATTTCAAATTTTATCGGATATACAGTGGTCATGGAGAAAAAAAATATGTTTCTGCAGTAAGCTGTGGAACTTTAGGTGGCAAGAATTTCAGGAGGGTGCTACAATCAACACATACTCATTGTTCAAATCAAAACATTTTAACATCAAAAAGTGACAAGAGGAAATACTTTATGTGCTTTATCAATACCAAAGGCTTTATTTAAAATTATATAAATGTCACTACAACACATTAATAAATGTTACAAAGTCCTTAGTCAGCTAGATAACCATTCACAAGAAAAGAAAAATTTAGACATAGAGGAGAAGGCTTTGCAAATTTGTAAGGTCACTTTTTTTTTAAACACATACAAGGTCTCTAGATTTCCCTGAACACTACAACAACAGACTATTTTTGTTCTGACACTTTATACTGGAGAAAAGCTATTTTTAGAATGATTCATATCCTGGCATTCATAAACAATGGAATAAAGTCAGCCCTGAAAAAAGAGTATTTCCATTGTGAAAAAAAGAAAAAAGTATATAGAATAAGCAATATCTATTTTAAAATACATCTTTATGGCAATTGAATTTTGATGATGCATCATGATAGGATTGTTAGGTTACTTTGGGAAGTTATTTTTTTTAACCTTTTCTAGTCAAATTTTAGGTAATATTAAAAAATCTTCAACAAACTACTTTCTCAGGTAATGAGTATGCAAAATTTACCATCTATTTTGGTAGTCATAATATTTTAATTTTATGTGTTATATCAGAGTAATGCTGTTTTTTCTTAAGTACCCAATTTGCTTTTGATTCACCATAAGAAAGTCCTTTCAAGTCTTACCAGAATTTTTCACTTTTCCAAAGGAAGATGGAATTGCTCTGATTGAAATAGTCCTCAACAGCTTGCAAACAGATGGAAGAGTCATGCTGTTTGTGAACTTTTGCCCCAAAAAAGCACACAAAAGAAAGAACCTTTTGATGGTGACAGTGTTTATGTTTGCTTTAAAAGGTGAAGTTCTTGTTCAGATACACATTTCAAAATGATTTTTGGAAATCATTTGGAGGACATGATTGCATAGAATAGGTTTTTGTGTATCTACTTTCATTTTGATCTGAACAAATTTGGGTTTTTTCCCCCTACTTAAAAAAAATAAAGTAAAATTATCAGTAGCCTCTATCATCAGAAAAATGTTGGGATGAAAGAAAATCTAATTTCTGCCACTCTTCCCCCATCCCACTCTCTTCTTTTCATATGAATACCTTCCTTTCAAAATGAATCTTCACTGTGCTTTTTAAAAATGATAGTGCCAAATTAAAAAAAAGAATTATCTTGAACAACAATACTTAAAAGGAAAGTAATCTTTTTTGCAAAATTTTTTAATAGAAATGGTTACATCTCCTTAATGTCAAATAATAAAGTGGGTAGGAAATATATAAAGAGAATAGAAGAAAATTGTTAATGCTCAGAGGACCATGAAACTAACAACTTTATGTCACTGTTAAAAAAAAAAAAGCTTGAAGATTTTTATTTATTGGCATTGACTAATTATAAGTTTAAATGCCTTCATCCAGATTATAACAAAAGATGTTATGTGTCTTTCAGTAATTTAAAATATTTAAAAAAATTTTAATCATTTAAAAACAATCTCATAATAAAAGACCACAGTGATTATAATTTTTAGTAGTCTCTGGAGAGGACTTTATGTTACAACACAAAAGTTCAAAGAAAAATCTTCCCCTGGGAAGATGTGTTCATCTGTAATATTATATAGTGATCCTCTTTAAAAAAATGCAGTTGCATTATTTCACAATTTCCACAGTAGGTTTGTTTTTGTTTCACAATTGTTTTTTAAAATTTGTCATAAGCTGAGGAACATCTAAATAATAATGGCCCGTTCAAATGCATTATCTGTGCCTGGTGTTCATTAGACAGATGTTTTATCTTTCCAGATGGATAATGAACAAGATACAGGAAATGTTAAATTGGGCAAAATGTTCTGAGGATTAAATAAAAGTGAATTCATCTCCTTGGGGAAAAGGGCCTCAGGTAAAATTGGCTTTAGGAAAAATTCCTTTTTCTCTTCCTAATCTAAAAGTATTTATTATTCTCCTATCAAGGTTAATTATTTTCATACATTATAATTAATAATCTAAAATAACAGTATTCTGGACTGAGAAATTGAGACATACAAGTGCATAAACATTGAGGGAATAATTAAAATATGCAAATATCTCCTTGTTATAGAAGTAGTTGGGAATGCCATTTTATGGTATAATAAAAGAATAGGCAATTAGCAAATAGAATATTATAAATACTAAAGCACTCTAAAAGGTCAGTGTTTTTTGGTAATTATTTTCTAATTAGTAAGTGAAATTTTATAGAGTAGATGGGAAATACAGAGGAGATGGGTGGAGAAATAGGAAATAAGGGAAGTGATGCAGGCTACAACAGACTGGTTTTGGAGCCAAATATAAAAATAAAGTTAATATTATCCCACAGTGTATTGAGAGTTCCCAGCTATCTCAAAGCAATTTGTACCATAAGTCTATTTTCAGTGTTTTCTGCACTTTTGAGACCTTCTTTCAGGCATGTAACCTAATGTTCAGATTCTGTTCTTGCCAAAGCTACCATGATGGGGTTAACACCAAATACTGAAGTAAGGGAATGTTGGACCCCAAAAGTATATTGTGGTTATAGGCCTGTATCCTGAAGATTCTCAAGAGAATTTGTAGTCTTAGGTTATTTCTAAATCAAGAGGCAAATATTTTTATTATGCTGTCAACAAAGGGCTAAATTCATATGGGATTTTTAGCCATTAACAAGGGGGAAGAGGAGGGCTAAATTCCCTAGTAGGACTCACAATTAACCAGAGGGAAGAAGGCACCGTTAAGCAGGGAGATGCCATTAATGTGTGGCAAGTTTCTAATGAACTTTCTATGCCATAAGGCAGGCTAAATTCCTAAAAAAGAAAAAAAAAAGAAAAAAAAATTTAGCAAGGGATTGAGTTACAAGTGTTTTTGTTTTGTTTTGTTTTGTTTTTAGGGAAAACATAACTTAGAAGTTTGATATCATAACTTGGCTTTCTATTTATATATAGTAACTGTTAGGATGGTTTTATTAAGGCAAAGATTCAATCAAGATTTAGCCAGGGGCTTCAATCAGAAGGAGATTGTAAGAAAGATCCACTGGAAAAAAAAAGCCTAATTGATATCAAAAGCTCAAGATAATTAGTGCTCTTCCTTGTTTGCCTCAAGGAGTAGCTTGAGCTATAAAATTCAGGCTTTCTCCCTGGAAAGCCCACTGAACTACCAAAAAAAAAAGGACCTCATCAGAAATATATAATGCTTACTATGTGCCTGGCCATGTGCTAAGCACTTTAAACCTATAATCTTGTTTTAGCCTTACTACAATCCTGGCAGGTAAGGGCATTATTATCCCCATTTTTCAGATGAGGAAAATGAGTTGAGTAGCAATTAAATGAATTCTCCAGTTGGTTCAAATAGGTGGTTAAGTGTCTGGGATGGAATTTAAATTCCTTTTGCTAACTCTAAGTCCATTAATCTATACATTATGCTACCTAGCTGACTGCTGTTCCTTGTAAGTCATTCATCATGGAAAGGAATGTCAAACAATAGATCAATATTTTGATTGTAACTTATAGATAATTTCTTATTAATCAAAGGTTTAAATTGTTTGTATATAGCTATTCACATTTTGTCTACTCCATCTAACTATTTCCTTGAGAGCAAAGACTACCTTTTGTCTTATTTTATGACAATTCCTGAAAAACTATAGGTGCTTAATACATGATTTTTGTCTGATGGACTATTTGAGGATTACCTAGGGTACTCTGAAACTAAAATACTTTCCTTGCAAGGCAGATATTGACCACTATTTTTCTAAGCCCATCCACAAAGTTTAGGAATCATTTTCTGAACTAAACCCTATCCATCCCCTATACCCCTATTAACTTGTTAATATCAATATAATTAAACAAACTTCCCAGATCAGGAACTTGAGGTTCATTCATAATACTCAAATGACTTGCCCAGGATCACGCATATGATAAGGGATAGTTTTTTGGCTTCCAAACCCGGGCTGTTTCTACACCATGTTGAGAACTTGTGGGAGAGCTTGCTTATGTTCAGAATCTTTAAAAAAAAGTTTTAGTAATTAGAGAATATGCAATAAAATCATGCTGAATGAGATTTCACTTTTTATACAATTGGTATGAAATGAGAAAAATTGCAACTTAATTCTTAATATTCATGGATATAGCAACACATTCAGTTTTACAAATATATTTAGTGGGATTTAAGTGCAAGTTACAATTGCCTGTCTACATTTTTTTAATGAAAATGATCTTGCTAATGAATTCACATTTTTCAATGTCATTCCTTAGATTTTTGAGTTGAGGCAACAATAACTTTCTGTTATGACAAAAGGCTGGAGAACTTCCTTATAGAAAGAAGACAGAAGCACATTCCCATGCAAGAACAGAAAAGCCCTTGGGGGTCATTGAGTCAAATTGGTACACCATTTAGGATACAGTCTTCCAAATTCCCATGATATTCATTTACTACATTCTTGAACAACACTTGCAACAGAAGCTCATTCTGCTATGACACGTCTCTTGTAGTCTGGCTGAGAAAATTTTTTAGCTTTTGGCTGACAGTATTTGACTATAATTTTTCTTTCTTTTCTCAGATAATGGTCTACATATTTTCTCATTAGCGCCTCATGCATACCTCCAGAGCCAAGATCGCCATTCAGCAAACTAAAGAGTTATATATATATATATATATATATATATATATATATATATATATTTATTTCCCTTGGGGCTGCCTGATGAATTTAATTGGGCCAGAAAGTGGCCCACTCAGAATTTATGTATGATTCTGGTTTGTTAAATACTTTTCTGATTTAATTTAAAACTATATATAAAGTGTTCACACTTTGATAAGAGAAAAACATTCCTTGCAAAAAGCTAGGTAACCATGTAATTATCTGTTTGTTTGACTTTCCAATTCTCTATATTTCAAGCCTGAGTAACTATGGAATCCATTCATTATAAGACAGCAGAAACTTTCTTTTTAAAGACCATTGAATCCCACATTTGAAGAATTCTCATTACTTAGCTTTGGACACTGTATATAGAATTTAAAATGCTATATTAATAGCATTAATAGATTCAAGAAGTGCTCACTTTTAAAAATGTAGTTAGGGAGCTGAAGAGTACAACATGCTTCCTGTATCCTGTGACTCATCATCTCTAGCTTCCTAGCAGCTCAAGGTTCAGCTCTGTGAAGCCCCTTTGAGTTTCCCAAGTTTCCTGGGAGTTTTATTTGCTACAGATTCCCTTAAGGGCAAAGAACGCAGGTGTTTCCTTGACTATAACCCCCCACCCTTCAATCTAGATAACAGTACTTCTAGACACTCTAAAGGGAATTTACTATAAAGCACTACAATGAAATTTACAATAGAGCTGCAAAAAGAGAGGAGCAAAAGTGGGCAGGAAATTTAGTAGCACATGAACAGCTTAAGACATAGTTGACAAAGGCTATTACAATATAAATCTTGGCCTCAATACTAATTATAGGACATCCTGTACTGTTCTCTCTGGACCTGTCCCTGGGTGGAGCTAGGGTCAGGACCTTCATACACTGCCACTGAATGGGTGGCACTGGACTGATTGATGATGTGATGGCTTTCCAAAAAGATTCATCAATATTTTAATAATATAACTAATTCTCCCCAACAATGTCAATACCAAATATAGAGGTTTAACTTATTTTTAAATATTTAGCATCTATAAGATACTATCTCATGGTCATTTTAGTTTGTATTTTTCAGGTTAGTAGAGAGTTTTAAAAAGGTGCTTAAGTTAGAGATTCTTAATCTTTTTTGTATTATGGATCCTTTTGGCAGTCTAATAGGACTTACGGGTATCTTCCAAGAAGGTGTTTTTAAATTACATTAAATGATATGCATAATATTACAAAGGAAATAAATTTGACTATCAAATAGTTATCAAAAAGTTCAATGATTATATGTTAATAACCTCTGTTTTAGGTAATTGTTGACAAGTTCTATTTTTTCTCATTCCTATTCATAACTTTTGAACATTTGAAATTAACTTTATTCTGTGCCAGTATCTTATAGATTATGCATGTCACATTTTTAGATATATTCACAGATTTTTAGAAAGCCCTATCATAATCCCCAAAACTAGCCCTGGGTTCTCTAAGCCATATTAAAGAAGTTTAAGTCCTGAGAACTTTACTGTGTTAGAACTTTGAATAGAATCACTGCTAGAACAAGCCCATTATCCAAGGACCAAAAAATAAAATAAAAATATAACTTCAGGGGCAGCTGGTTAGTGTAATGGATAGAGCACTGGCCCTGAAATCAGGAAGACCCAAGTTCACATTTGGTCTCAGACACTTTAACACTTCCTAGCTGTGTGACCCTGGGCAAGTCATTTGACCCCAATTGCCTCAGAAAAATAAAAACAAAAAACAAACAAACCATAAATTCATTGCCATTTAATTAATTAAACCTATTATAAACATAGAATCCTTTTCTGGTGGTATTGAAGTGACATATTTTTAAAATACTAAATCCCATAAATAATGACATTCTTGTGATAAATAAAACCAGGAAACCAAAAGGAGCTTCACAGAGCTGAACCTTGGGCTGCTAGGAAGCTAGAGATGATGAGTCACAGTGAGATAACGACACTCTCAAGGTCTCTTTGAAGAATTTTATAATTGATTGTATGCCCTGGGAGACACTGGCTCAGGACTGCCCAGCATGACATGCCCTCATCAGAGAAGGTGTTTTGTACTATGAGCAAAGCCAAATTGAATAAACTCAAAAGAACTGAGAGATGTGCAAAATTAAAGAACTCCCCAAATGTTCATAGGGACTACTTGTATCCAACCTGTGGCAGAGCATTCTGAGCTTATATTGGTCTGATCAGTCAAAGTTGAGCACACTGTAACTCAACTATCACATAGTGATGCTTTTTTGGTCCTGTTCAAGGATGAAGGACAACCACCACCAAGTGAAAAAATGTTCTAATTCACTATTGAATGGATATATGCAAATTAAAATTAGCTAATAGCACAAAAAAAGGAAAATGACAAATGATGAAAGGAATGTGGGGGAAATGAGACATTAATGCATTGTTGGTGGAGTTATGCACTGATTCAACCATTCTGTAGAGCAATTTGGAACTATTTCTATCCTTTTACCTAGCAATACCATTGCTAGGTCTGTAAAAAAATTAGTTAAAAAAAGAAATATGATTTCTATGTATAAAAATATTTATATAACTCTTTTCTGAGGACAAAAAAGGAAACTGATGTCCATCAAAGGGGAAATGGTTGAACAAATTGCTTTTTGTAATTTTGATGAAATATCATTGTGTTATAAGAAATGATGAACAGGATGCTCTCAGAAGAACCTGGAAAAATAAATTATATAGGGAGAAATAAAATACTAAATAAAAAATTATAAACAAAGCTGCAACTCAGTTATTAACCTCTAATGCTTAGAGAAACAAACAGAAGAAAAGACATACTCACCAATGTTTGTCATAGAAATATCTTCCATAAGGTAAATTGATGGTGCCATCATCCAGGTTTACATGTTTGCAGACTGTACTCATGATTCCATCTTCATTTATTTTCTGCTATTATCATGACTATATTCTCAGTGGCAGAAGATCAGTCATTTATGTTTAGGAGGGTTAAAAATAACTGCAGATAACATATTTGGGAGTCTACCTGCCACAACACACCCAAGAACTATAAGAACATAATTTTAAAATATTTTTCATACCAATAAAGACAGATTTTAAAATTGCAGAAATATTTATGGCTCATGGGTAGGCTGAGCCAATATAATAAAAATGATCACCCTACCTAAATTAATCTACATATTTTGTGACAAACTAATCAAACTATCAAAGAGTTATTATATAGCAATAAAAAAGTAACAACAAAGTTCATCTGGAAGAACAAAAAAGTCAAGTTAGTCAAGGGAATCAATTAAAAAAATATGAATGCAGGTAGCCCAATAATATCAGATTTCAGATTATATAAGAAATCAGTAATCATCAAAACAGTCTAGTACTAGATAAGAAACAGAGTGATTGTTCAGTGGGATTGATTAGGTATACAACATGGAGAGATAATATAGTACTTGATAAACTTAAATTTTCAAACTTTAAGAGAAAGAACTCACAGCTGAAAAAAACTTTAAAACTATATGCAATAAACAGGGCATAGACTAACACCTTATACCATATTATAAAATAGTTTCTACAGGCATGCCTCTGAAATATTGTGGATACAGTTCTAGAATACCACAATAAAGTAAATCTTGCAATAAAACGAGTCACCAATTTTTTTTTTGTTTCCCAGTGTATATAAAATTTGTCTTTATGCAATATATCTGTTAATTGTGACTGACCTTTTAAAAAGTTTTTTCAATCTATCTTGAGCTAGAAAGTGCTTTCATTCCATCAGATTCTGTTCAGAAGCTTGGTTTCATGTGTTTTTCCAGGGAAACTAGGAAATCTGGAGGAAATTTCTGACTTTACTGTGCTATCTTGGTTCCACTCCAGGAACTCCCCACAATTATTTCTAAACCCAGATATTCAATTGAAAATATCTACTTGTCTTTGCAGATTATTTACTCATTCACATGGACTTCTACTTCCAATTAGTGTCCTGAAAATTCTCAAGAAGTGATTTTATAACATTATAAGTAAGAACTTTGCTACTTATTTTTATAAATGCCTCTATTGCATCTAGGAAAATTGTATCTAAAATAATAGTACTCTGAATAGTCAAGGATCATTCATCAAATTTGACCAAATCTTTTTTCTTTGGAATCAATAAAGTCACTTCAATGCTCATTGTTAAACTGGATAACCAACAGAAATAAAACTCAAATTTTTGGTATTCTCAAGTATTACATGTCCTACCTCCTTATCTTTACAAGATTATTCTCCAAATCTGGAATGTTTCTACTGCTTCTTGGAATCCCAAGTTTTCTTCAAAAGCTCAAAGTGTCTATCTTCTTAAGAGTCCTTCCCCATTCTCCCACTTATAAGTACCCTTTCAAAATTACATTGTAAATTAAATGTATGTATCCTATATCTACGTATACCTGGACATATTACATGTAAGTTCCTTAAGGACAAGTCTTATCTTACTTTTCTGTCACTGAATGTTCATGGCATAAGTAGATGCAAAGTTTGTTGATTATTGCAGGACAGTCATTTTCATGCTGTTCATATGTAAAATCTTCTGCATCTGTTGGTAACCAGAAATTGTTCTGTGACTGACAATTTTTTCTTCTAATAAGTTTCTCTTTTCTTTCAATGATGATTACCATGTTTTCTATTATAGTTTCTCCAATGATTTTACCTAAACAACTCTGTCTGAACTTCAAACATTATAGCTCATCAACCAAATGCTTTCACTCCTCAGATTATTAGAATCATACATTATGGCTACATTGTTAAACAGCACTGGAAATGAAAGGGAAAGATATGGATTTGAATTTTACCTTAACTAGAAATAGCTCTTTAAAGCCAAAAGAAGATGCTGTTGCAGGAATAGAAGTATGATCTATTAGTATTCCCAAACCAGAAAGTGGTCCAATTATGTAATTATCTCTGATCAAACTGCATTTGAAGTACTGTAGTCAGATCTGGAAATTATATGGATAAATTAAAGATAGAGGCATCCAAAAATGGAACATGTTATTTCAAATGATTATATATTCATTATCATTGGAGGTGTTCTCCTACACTAGACAACATATTGTTATGAATCCAGAAGAACAGAGCAATAGTCCATATAAAATTTGTTTTTTTTTAAATGTGAAAGGCAAGTCACATTTATTTTGCCTCCCCCTACACATACATACACACAAACACACACACATATATAAAATGCATGTGCCTACAAGATTCTGATAAGAATTGAATGCTAAATATCAGTATGGAGTTTTAAATAATGATAGCCTCCAAATATTCAATAACTTGGTATGATAATTTGGATTTGCAATCCCAGTACATCAAAACGTTGATGATCATTTAACTCAAAGAGATGCTTTCTTTCACTAAAAATGATTACCCAAGCATAACTTTAATAATTTCTGAAGGAAAAAATGTAAACAGAAGTTAAATCCCAATGCTTTTTATATCCTGCAGATGTTCCTT